>JAMKCH010039226.1:0-44374 GCA_023653785.1 Ophioderma brevispina
GTTATATTAGACGACAAAAATATTGGAATTGACGTTTGAACAAAATTAAAGTTACCAATTACATTATTATCCCACATTTGAATAGAATCGTCAGTCCCTTTAAATTCGTGGACAAGCGGAAGTAATTACACCAGGCAACTGAACCAAAACAGGAAAACGAGATCAGGGTGTCACAATTGTCGTTGCTTTCGGATCAGGAAGGAGATCGAATCAAGAGCAATCTTTGTTTATCAGCAGACCTTTAGTAAATCCAGATCAAGTGAAAAGAACAGAAAGAAAAACATTCACATGGGGGTGATGAAAATGGGCTATGTGGGCCAATCTATACAAGCGCTCCGTTCCCTCAGGCGGATTATGTAAGTATTAAAAAAGTCAAAAAAAGTAAAGACTAATCACAAGATTTCCTAGAATTTAGTCCTTAACACTGGAATAACCACAGAATTCCGAATTGTGTCTCGTGTCAGGGGGATATAAACCCTCTGACACAGACGATAGGTATTGCATTGCTGTTTAAAGCATGTTACATACAAAATTACATTACCTGATTTTATATGGTTTGATGGACTTAGTTCCCTTTTTCAAAGTAGTGTCATATTACCAAATCACGGAGACACAATTGTTAACTTCCAAAACTCACAAAGATTTTCAAAAATTGTAAAGCGTAAGTGCAAAAAAAAGAAAGAGAAAACGGTTCGTTTAACTACACAGAGTTCTGAATGTTGTTGAATAAAACGCTTCCCACCAAATGACCCGAGGTTCATTTTTTAACATTCTCTGCTTTGGAAATCATTACGCATTACATCTGTCATCAAATTGGTTTGAAATAGTAGAGTGTTACCATCAGAAAAAGGGCCCGTGAAATTTGAAATGGTTATACGCCATTCATATTTTATTATTTTCCAATTTAAAAAATGCATTTGTTAATAATAGATAAGTAAGAATTATTTTTTTTATTCTGCGAGAGTTAGAGTTTGATGAATGAAGCAGCATTTCGTTAGAGCCATTGCTTTACACGATGTTCACTGCGGTCTGCGGGAGTATCCCGATATGAATTGGAATATTCCTCGCGAAAATGTGTAATGTGCGAAGTGTATCCGTGTGTTGGTAAGGGACATGATGATTTGGGATAGTTGCATCATGAAAACTGGATAGTCTCCGTGTGTAAAAATGAGTTTTGACATGACCTTATACGTCACTTGATATCTATTTATACTCGTGAAGTTTGACAACATCCCGGGTGGACGAAATAGGTGCGGAAAATATCGAAAGTGTTGCCGTTTATGGAGATAGGATTTACATCAAACATTGGTATGGTGTAATTCGTTTCATGAAAACATGTTAAACCAAGGCATTTGGGGCATAAAACGAAGGAATTAACTGAATTGAAAGGTTTTTAGAGCACGATAAAATTTGTAATAAGGGCAAAAAGTAAACACGCTTTAAACGCAATGCAATATCTGTCATCTGTGGTAGAGGAAAGTAACACTCTAGCTACAACAGATTCGATATGTGTATACACTGACAACAGCATGTTTTTGTTTAGTAGACTCAGTGTTGACACTCAACAAACAATCACACGGACTATGACTTCAGTCAGTGTGATATCATGATTTATGGAAGTTCTGTAAGTTCCAGTAATAGTTTAAAGAACAGAATCATAGTCTTATTATTATCTTGAAACACTGTACGACTGAGCGACCCTCTGGAAGCCTCTGGTTTCAGAACCATCATACTAGAGTGTCAATGAAATGAGAAGCCAAGGACTTTCCTCATGATTGATTTTAAAACCCTCTCAACATGAATCAAAAATACATATAAACGCACTATCAGTGATTTTCTAAACGTTTATAAACTCGAAAAAAATCATCGAAAATCAGATATTTTGCCATGTATTGGAACAATTATGGTAACCTAAAATTACTCTGCAAATGTAAGACAAGAAAGCGCCTAATAAAGCAACAAAATCGGATATTTTTGTCATCCGTTCAACCATGTCAACACGTAATTGAATGGAGGTCCATGCTTGAAAATTGCCGTTTCTTCCTTTCTGGAACTGTTCAGTTGAAAACAAGTCATATGCGAAATTTACAGACTTATCCTTCAATTACGATATTCCTGCCAAATTTCAATATTTGGACTCTTTCGGGTGAATTCAATGTAGTGTCTGTAATTATTGCCCATATGGATTGATCGGTTTTCCCGAGGATGTGGATGAGGGGTACTTACTTTTCAAAACAAAATCATTGTTTTTTGCATAATTACATAATGTGTGTCCATATGCTAATCACTGAAATAACTAAGCTCAAATCGAAGTCTTCAATAGAAAAATCAAACTTTGTTATGAAATTCCAGATCCAGAATTTTGTTATAAAAATATACACGGTATCCGAGGCTGGTTGTTTACTTAGTTTTATCATGCTCTTTCATTAGCACCTCCCTTATAAAAAATGGTTGTGATTAATGACTGAAAGACGTAAAATCCCACCAAACCAAAAGTTGCAGTTTTTGGATTTTTCAATGTCACTGTGTGGGTTTTTTTTACAACGTAAAGTCCTGTGATGTATTGATTTAACAAAGCGGTTTCCGACTTGCTGATGAGCGAGAAACCTACTGTCAATATTGTTTGTGGTCAGCTGGTTCCTGTCACAGTACACTGCAATGCCCATTGAAAACTCCAAAAACTGCAACTGTATTTGAAATGCATAATAAAAATACTCCACAATTGTGCCTCTCAGTACTTTACTCTAGACATTAGCGTGATAATGATTATATTTGTAGAATGATTACAAATGTGTAAACTTTTCCTCTTTTTGTTGATCTTGTTTTTCAGTGAGCGGTAATGGGTGGTGGGCTATCACCGGACTGTTGATTTTCAAGGAAAGCTTTCTGCTTGTTACACCACGTATCCTTCCTGTTTGAGTTAAACTAGGTCCCTATGATTTATAATGTGCACATGCACATGGAAGCCACTTCATTTTTGACCAAAAAGAATCCTTTTAAAAAAGATTTTTTGTGTGGATGGAATTTTGATTAATGATTATTTTTTGAAAAGAGTGCGGGCCAACTTTTTTAATTACTTAATAGAAAGTAAACAATATTTGAAATATTGAAATGCTTAAGAAATATACTTTCATCTACATGTATAAAAAAATGTACTTTTATGCATTCTTTAATTACTTATTTCAATTATGATACATATTGAATGAAGTAATTTGAGTCTCATTAAAGGCTGACTCTCAGGGGATTTCCTGAGGAGGGTGCCCACAAACCAAATTGTGTGTGTTATGCATTCAGACATATGCTGGTCAAGACTTTACTAATCACGGTGTAAAATAGCTAAGCTTCAAATCGAAGTCAATCATATAGGAAAATCACAACCTGTTATAACATTCCCGATCCAGAATTTTCTTATACAATTACTATAATAAAATATGAGGTCCCCGGTTTTATCCTGGCCAGGCAGACTGTGCCCTCGATTTTTCACCCCAAATTACATGATTCTGTATGTTGTAATTATATGTTTTAGACTATGTATTTTTTATTGAATTTGTTGTAACTTTAGAATACCTAATAACATGGATTTGGCAATTACATGGCATATTGTAACAGGACCCCCAAGGAAAGCAGTGCACAATTATGCTGGGGGTTTACCTGTATTTATAAAGATGGTAAATAAATAAAAAATTATAAAAATTGGCATCAAAATTCACAAAATCGAGTAATTCAAAACTTTGAATTAATGAATTTTGGTGACTATCTTTAGTTTGGTTGCCTTATTTTTAATTACTACTGTAAACAAATACATATTCGAATTTCTTGATGTCAGGTACTTTTGATTTTGACTCCACACAATACTGTGCATTGATTATGCAGCAATTCTCAGTTTTGATGTAGGTTAAAACGGCCTTAGCTAATGAGTCGGCATAGTGTCACTGGGCAGGAGAAACTCCTATTGCATTGATCTTTGAATCAAAAGCTCTTATGTAAAATGGGCCCCAGTTTCAAAACCCCCTTTGTGCAAAATTTATTTATTCTCATCAAACCTGTCCTAAAAAAATTCATATGCTTAGTAGTAAACTTTCTGATATGATTTTTTTGGTGGCAGGAAAATCTATTCTATAAAGTAAATTAAAAAATTTAAGTTTTAAATTGAATTCAAGGTCACATAGGACATTTTGATGTCCCAGTATGGGCCATTAGTAGGTTTTGAAAGTAGGGGCCTACTTTCACATACAGCTTTTGATTCAAAGGGCAAGTGCACATCGGCAGTACAAAAATCGTAACTACTGGTTACATTTGCATCCATTTTGGATAATGTAATTTCCCTAAAGCCAGGGACAGAATAAGGCGACTAATTGCACGTCTGATTATATTTTGCAAGTGCAGAACAAATCGTCTGCCAGAATAAGGCCAAAAAAAAAAATTGTTGTATTGGTGTAACCCTCCCTACCCTAATTTTGAAAATCAAGCCCTGTTACAAAAGTAATACCTACCCTAATTTTTTTTATTTGATTTTCAAAATCCTTTTTTTTTCAAGTTGTTTTTACCTCTGATTTTTTTACCGGTTTCTCAATATTTTTTGTTTTGTTGTGTTCTGTTGGTAACTTTGGCAACTCTCTTTATAACGAGCGCCGACTTTAAAAGTTCTCTAGTTTTCGAGTTACCTCGCTCTCGGTACAACAAAACACAACACCTTTATTTGAAGGATAAATATATGAGATTTAAGAATAATGGTTGTGGTTGAAATTTGGCGGTCAGGGATGATTTCGAGGCCGAAAATGCACTTTTAGTCTGCACATTAAGCGAATATTTTTTTTTAATTTGTTTAAGTAAACTATTAAAACCTTTTTTTTATGGTATAACTTTATTGTTATTGTATGATTTTTATACATTGCCTAAGGTTCAGGTAATAATCGTTGTGGTGACATGTGTAAAAAAATGGTTTGTTTTTAGGAAACAAGTATTTGGGGGCTAAAATCAGAACTCATTTATTCTGGATAAACCAGAACTCTATAATATAAATGTTCAGAGATTGATGTATTGCATCATGATTAAATTTGTTTTGCTAAAAATTAAGGAACTTTGATTTTCTCATAAGATTTTTAGCCTCAAAAACATGATTTTTTTACCCAAAACAACCTGGTACACCAAAGTTTTTGACCACCAACCATCATTTTTTTAATTATATATTATTACTACTTTCGAATAGAAAGTTGGTTGCATTTTGTTGTACCGAGGGGAGGGGTTGTCGACAATTTTGGAGTCCAAACTGCTACACTATAAGATTTTCAATATAAGAGTCAAAAGTATCAATATAATAACATATTACATAGACTATGTGTGATGATTTGATGTAGTATGCTGGCATTTAAAAAAAAAAATCCCCGCCCCCAACCACCCTACCGTATTTTGCCCTGGCCCCTTATCCATACAACATTTTTTTTGGCCTAAAAATCTGTGAACAGCCAAAGCTTATTAAAACAGAAAATTTACTTAAGTGAATTATTGTGTCTGTGAGCCTAAGAACTCGACTTAAATACAGCCCCCTAGTAGGGCATTTTTTTACATTTAAATGATATTTTGTTCGAACATGCCACTACCCTATACTACCAGTCAAACCAATCATGGATCACCCCACATAAGGGACAACATTGAATAGGGCAACTGTTCACCTAATTCCTGCTCCTGACTATAGCTAAAATAATAGCATATATAAGACTAATATTTGAATTATCAGGGACAACTTTAAACCAAGTTTCATTTCTGTGGCATAAAACATTTTGAATACATGTGAATACACCGTTGTTGGGGTCAGATCAATGCATGGTTGTTATATCCAGTGCATGTGATACCCATGCTTATCATATTAACCTGAATTACGTACCCCCATAAGAGAAGGCATATTCTCATCCAGTTGTGGCCCTGGCACAGAGGGTCTATTCGTCATATGATGCACGAAGGTCGCAAGTGCCAATAGCCTGCCATTTGTAAAAAATTCCCATCTGCCAAGTCTTTGGTCAGTGGCTCTTGAAATGGTCCTTCAGGCAAGTCTCCTGAGAACCATTTCAACTCGAGGAAAGATCAATAAAGTACATTCTAATATATGCAGCACACGGATGTGTCACATGGCATCTATTGCACGTACGACCTTCATGCATCACACAAAGATAGTGTACTTTATCGGAAATAGCCCATTATGGCTGTAAGGTAGTTGCTACACTGTTTCCCTTTACGAAGTATAGAATTGCTGGTGTACTGATCTGTGTAGTGGAATACCAATGAAGCAAAAGAAAGAAAGGACCACGGTGGAAAGAAAGTAAGTAAATCATCTCTATTTCTGGACATTTTCTATTAGTTTACCCTTGACGAGAATGTCATCCAAAAAAACATGATATTCTGTGTGGGGGGCAGAGAAATATATCAGCTTTTTATAGTATGGTTAAATCAATAGCTTTTTCTACGGGTAGTTTTTGCTAGTGGGTACATGTAAAAATAAAACAAACTGTTTCAACTTGAAGAAAAAATCAGACCCATTAATTTCAATGTTCAACTTTTTCTTATGTAGTTTTACATGTGCTCCACTCGATTACAACATTCAATTTTTCTTTGTTTCCTCTCACTCCAACATACCCAATGCCCCAAAATAGGGGGTTTTGGTGACAAATTTGCAAAATTTCAAAAAAAAAAGTGGGTATTTCAGTAAAATTTGGCAAAATTTTCCCCAAATAGGGGTCTTCGGGTGAAATTTCCCCCCAAAAAGGGTCTTTGGTTACAGGGTAACATTTTAAAAAAATATGGGTCTTTAGGTGACATTTTCAAACATATGGGGTCTTTGGGTGACATTTTCAAACAGTATGGATCTTTGGGTAGAGTGATGCTGAAAATGGAGTCTTAACAGCCTTAATACGCGTCACCTCCAAAACATGGTTTTTTCATCTACTGTATGTAATATTGCTTGTCCATACTAATCACTGTGTGAAATCGTAGTCCTTCATATAGAAAAAGTGGGACAATATGGAGGAATTTACCGATCCGATGGGCGGTATATCGGTATCGGTACGGATATTAGTCGGATCGGTATCGGTGATCGGAAAATCTCCCCTTCTACCGATCGATTTGATTGGACCAGTATACGCCATGGCAATCAAGCACAGTACTATAAACTTCTGGCGTTCACACGTATAAACAGTACGTTCACTAATAAACCTCTCACTATGTGTTTCTAAAACCATTTTTCTTAGCGCCGGGCATATGGTGGTTTTATTAAAGATAACTTTTATCATGTCTCTGCTTTTTGTTCATGAAATATCTTGTTGAAATACGAGTTACAGCAAAGGACTTCCTGTACATGTAAGTGTGTATATATATGACAATTCCTTACACGTGGTCATTCCAAAAATATATCGGTATCGGATCGTATCGGGCAGATCATTTTACTAACATATCGGTATCGGCAATACGAATAAAACGTAGATCGGAACATCACACAATATGGACATAATATGCATATTCGTCCCTCCTCTTCAGGGATTCATCATTGCGCCTAAATTTGGGCACAGTAAGACTTAATTTTGGTAAATTTTCATGCGTGCATTTCATCAAGTTCGTACTTAATTGGAGCAAATCGCCAAGAACGGCTTACAAACTTTACCTCTGGCGGATGACTTGTGAATTTGGCCCCCTCTGGATAGACTACCTCGCTACGCCACTGCCAGTTAATAATCAAAATATATGCTTTATACTTTCCATGTGAGCTAATAAATTTGTCAACCTTCTCATTTCCATAAGAGATCTGCATCAAAGTTTTTTTAGGATGTGCACAGTATTGGTGGTATTCATAATATCTAGCCCAGGCTTGATAAATTCCAAATATGTCTGATTTAGGGGAGAAATGGTCACCAAAATTATTTTATTCATGTTAGTATTTCTGCTAGCCTAATTCATTGTGCAATTTGTTGTGAAAGAATGACATTTGGCATGGGTCTTTACCATACCTCAAAGTTTATTTTACAATTGGTAGGCATTGGGAATTTCAGTCCTGATGACCCCTGTAAGTCAAAGTTTATTATTGATTTTCTCCTTCATTTGCAGGTTTCAGCATATTCTGCATCCTTTTATGAATCTGCTTGGTCCCGTAACCCAGAGCTACTTTGTGCGCTTCGTCTTGTACCTTCTGTAAGTCTATTAAATAGTGGTAGAATAACTTCAAATAGTGAAGTAAATCAGGAGAGTATGTGTGTGTATTTGCATGTTATTAATGTATATTTTTGCATGTAAGCCATATATAAGCATAAATCTCTCCCCCCCCCAAAATGTTGCTCCTTCATGTTTGAAACATTCACATATAGCTGTATAAGCATGGAAGAGAAAACATGTGGTCTAGCAGTGTGCATGTTCCGATCGTATTTGAGACCCCCCTGGTTTACCCAGAAGTATTATCGATTTTGATATCAGATAAAAGGTCGTATTTTTCTCATTGTTGTCGTGAAATTTGAACCTCAAATCCATTTCATTCCCAAGATATAAACAAAAACCCACCATTTTAATGGTTAACTATCAATATTAGCACAGTATTGAATAGGTCTTTCCAATATACATTATTGCTTCTACCATCAAAACCACAAGTTTGTTTCCCACGGTACTTGGTGGGGCGTATGTGCAAGTGCCAGGCTCTCATATCAAGTAGAGAACACAATAGACATAAATCAGAACAAGCAACTTTAATACTATAATAGCTATTGATTTTTGAAGGACAAAGAGAGCTGCAGTGTATACCTATGATAAATAATTTTAAGACTTGTTTACCAGCTTTTCAAATCTACACTCAAAATGGGTATTTTCTGACTTTGTTCGGGTTTTGTGGGAGCAAGTCACATGTGTTGCCTAAAAATACACTTTGAACCTACTTATTGTCCCTGCCGAACAAGTTCGGAATGGGGACTATGAAATGAGCATCGTCCGTTCGTCCGTCCGTCCGTGACAAAAATGTTAACCCACGTTGTATACGATTTATCTGGAGTTCCATAAGGGTGACAATGATGTAACTTGGTGGAAAGAAGCGGGTTGATGAGTTCTCGACCTGATTAGATTTTGGGCATAAAATATGCTAATGAAGTATCTAATTTGCATAATTTGTGAAAATTTTCCTGCAAGGCCTGTGTACAAGTTTTCTGGAGTTCCGTAAGGCGTATAATGATGTACCTTGGTGGAAGGAAGCGGGCTGAAGAGTTCTCGACCTGAGTAGATTTTATATTTTTTATACTTAGATTTAGATAACATATGTCTGGTACCTTCTTCTCCACTCTCTTACTAATACAGAGTAAGCATCCCCTGTGTCTTCCAACTTCCTACCATCCTTGGTGGTGTATCGATCTTCACAGCTGGTCTCATATACTTCAAAGCAGCCCTCGGCGGAGAATCATGGACATGTCATTCAAAGTCAGATGCGGCGAAGCGCAAACAGACACGCACCAACCGTCCTCCAGAAAATCCGCCACCAAGACCCCCAGCGAACCCGGGCCAAACTAATGGAGGATTCAGCGATGTCCAGCTGGAAACCGTTAATGGACATTAAAGTGCTGAGAGGAATTTTTCAACGTTTGTCCCTCCGTAAGAGTCAAATTTTGGTTGCTTCAAGCAGCAGTGTACATGTATTACAACACATTGTAGGGTTGGTTGAGCCATTTAGTGACCCCAGGGTTACTGGTGACCCTGATAAATTCATCAATTTACGGAATGAAGTGCATGTGATGCCAACTTTGTTGTCAAGGTGCACTATAATCTAGGACAGAATTAGGCGACCGATTGCACGTATGTCAAGGTTTGTCAATCAGCGCGGCGCAGACTGCGGTTGGTTTGAATGTGTAGTATGGGCGGGGCATGTTCGAACAAAATATGATTTAAAATGTCAAAAAATGCCTTATTTGAGTCGGGTTTTCGACTAACGGACACGATAATTCACGAAAGTAAACTTTCTGTTTTAATCAGCCTTAAATGTTCACAGATTATTCTTCACGGCCGACATTTGTTCTGCACCGTCAAATTACGTCAGACGCGCAATTGGTCGCCTTATTCTGTCCCTGACTATAGTGCCCAGTCACAGGCCAGTGCATAATTCAGAAATTTGGAAAAGTATTGATTATTCTGAAAAAGAGTTGGTATGCACAATACTGGCTAATTCCATTGTTCTTTGAAAAGAACAAAATCAGAATGCTTAATTCTAAGTATGTGAATGCAGCATAATAGGAATACTATGTGTCAATTTTTGCAGTGACTCAATGATATGTAAAATAATTATCCCCATAGTTCAGGTCAGACAACCACAAGTATGGGATACCATCTGGGCTGTAAAAATATTTGTAGATTATCAGTATCAACAAGGGAAAGAAGTCCTTACATGTCTGAAGGATCATATAATTAGTAATATTGTTAACCTGAGGTCTACTGGCCAAACTGATTGGTCATACTTAGGATTATGTGATGTACACTCAGCAAAAAAAGAAAGTCCCCGTCTGATACTTTCTGACGTAACTCAAAAAGTATTTATTTTTATTATTCAAAAACTGATGGAAGCACAAATTTCTTACGCACAAAATGACACTTTACATTTGCCCGATAGACACCGTTTTTACCATGAAATCGTCCATTTTATGAAATTTCATGCAAGAAAAAAGTTGCACTTTTGTCTGCAAATTCAATTTCACACAGAAAAGTGAAAAAGTACTCATTGCTTTCTGGTCATAGAACAACATTTATTACTCCATTTCAAAAGCTTATCAACTCAGCAAGGAAGCAAGCTGTTCAATGTTCAATAGGTCCACCGTCCTTCTCAATGACTTCAAGACACCTCTTGCGCATACTGTTGACCAAAGTGCGGATATGCTGCTGATCTAAGTTGGCCCAAGCCGGTTGCAATATGCACTGCAAATCCTGCAAAGATGTGTTTTCTTTCATTTTCCTGTAAATCTCTACGAGCAGCCCTTTTCTTTTCAATGTTATTATGTAACAACACACGAACAGAGCAACAGCAGTAGTATTCACCTGCTCAAGAAATTGTGAATGAAATGTTTAACCGTACACACTTGGAAATCAAACTTCTACGTTTCAGGAAAAATAGTGCAACTTTTTCCCTTGCATGAAATTTCATAAAATAGATGATTTCATGGTAAAAATGATGTCTATTGGGCAAAAGTAAATTGTCATTTTGTGCGTAAGAAATTTGCGCATCCATCAGTTTTTAAATAATAAAAATAAATTAAATACTTTTTGAGTTATGTCAAAAAGTATCAGACGGGGACTTTCTTTTTTTGCTGAGTGTATTTAGCCAATCAGAGACATGGTAAGAAAAGCTTGAAGGTTTGTACAGATATATAGAAAGTATATTTTGATTGGTTACTCAGAGGTTATATCATGCTATTATCATGTAATGAGCCAATCAGAGACACTGTAAGAAAAGTGGTAGGCCTCAGGAAGTTAAAAATATGAATTGGTTACGTAGCCGTATTTTATAAGTCTATTTAGCGCAAAAATTATATAGCCATATACGGCTATATAATTTTTGCGCTAAATAGCCATACACATCAACCTATGAATAGCCGTATACTGCATGAAGTGGATCCCTTGGCATGAGGGTTAGGATTAGCGTTTTGGGTTAGGGGTTAGGGGTTAGGATTTAGAGTTAGGGTTAGGGGTTAGGGGTTAGGGTTTAGGGCTAGGGTTAGGGTCTTCCGTATTTCATTAGGGGGCCCTACTCCGTAACCAGTAGTGAATAACCCCATCCGCATAAAACTAAAACATCGAAAATCGGCTATCCCGAGTGTGGTTTAAAATAGGCCTACACCCTGTTGAAACCAAATTTGAGTAGGCCCTACACCCGTCATCCCACCCTGGGAATGACCCCGATATTATTCTGTTTCTGCTATCATTTGGCAATAGAGCTTCTAGCACTAAATGATTGCAGCTGATCCATCAGTGGCTGTAGGCCTACATAATCTATTGCTAATAAGCCTCATTTAAATCCTTACATTTACGGCTATATAAATTTTGCACTAAATAGCCGTATACGGCTACATAATTCTGCCGCTATATAGCCGTACATGTACGGCTATATAACAGATTCACACAGGACGGGCTATTTGGCCGTATACGGCTACATAATTCTACCGCTATATAGCAGTATACAGCTACGTAACCACTACCTTAAAAATAATAGTGTTTTGTCAAGTGTATTGTAATGTATAAACCAAGCAGAAATTACTCAATTACAAGAATATAAAAAAGAGCAAAATTGGTGCTTTCAATAAATTCACTCAGTAATGTTGTTTGAAATCCACTATGGAGTAGGTAATTAACATATAAATTAGAATTGTTATAACATGTGTTTTATCAACCAAGCAGTTACTCAGGGCATTGTGCAGCAGTGAATCAGGTACTCGGCTAAAAATAAATGTAATTTTAGAACAGAATGACAAAGACTATGCTAACAGCACTGTTGAAATCATCAAGATGTGACTTGACATGACCAAACAAGTGGAAAGTCATATTGAGACAGTTACGAGACTGCCTGGCTGTATGTAGGCTTTGTGTTCTTTGTTTGATGTACCTGGGGCAGCCAGTGGATTTTCTCCAATATGTACTCAAATTTTGGAAAAGAAAAGTAAAAATCACACTTTTTTGACATTTTCCCTTATATTTCGAAAAGTAAGTTCTATTTTTAAAAAATGAAAAAAACGTCCCTAGACAAATTTGTCTTGTTTCTAAAAAATAACATAAGAAATCATGATAATTGAAATTGTTTTTGTTATGCTGTCTGAAAATTTTGAGGCAAAATCATGTTTTTTTAGTATTTTTATCAAAATACGGAAAGTTTTACATTAATCTGATGCCACCATCGGGTTCATCGTCCAATTTTCTTTCTAGAAATGTATACTTTTACATACAATAATCAAATATTTGCAAAGTTACAAACCAAAATAGATACTCGGAAACTCAGGGTTGACACTGTCCTTAAACAAAGAACACAAAACAACATACAACCAGGTAGACTCCAAAAACTGACCAAAGCGACTTAATGTCTGTCTGTCTTCCAAGGTCACAAATGTTATAGATTATTAAAGGTGGATGGCCCGATTTAAGTCTATAAGTTTTTCATCTTGATAGAATGGCCTTCTCCCAAAACCCCCATCTGTAAAGTTTCTCGCCGATATTCAATACTCGGAAACTCAGGGTTGACACTGTCCTTAAACAAAGAACACAAAACAACAGCCAGGTAGACTCCAAAAACTGACCAAAGTGACTTAATGTCTGTCTGTCTTCCAAGGTCACAAATGTTATAGATTATTAAAGGTGGATGGCCCGATTTAAGTCTATAAGTTCATCTTAATAGAATGGCCTTCCCCCAAAACCCCCATCTGTAAAGTTTCGCGCCGATATTCCAACCTGTTTTGATGTGAGAGCTAAAATGTGATTTTGCAATCCCATAGAATACTGTGTAAAATTAATATTGGTCGACCAAAAAGGGGCACATTTTCGCTCATAACATCCAAACCAAACATCCTTTAGCCTTAAGATTTCACAGGGAAATTTTGACCACTTCCGGTAAAATCTGGGGTCCCTGGGGACGAGGCTATTAGCAATCGGGCCATGGACCTTTAACAATTTTATCAGACTATAATTATTGTTTCCAACCAAAGATTTTTTTATTATCAATATCAATGAAAAATGGTACCAGAATAATGGGTAATTATAAAAAGCTTTAATGCATGTAATTAAGTCATTTAAAAATATTTTGTAAGTATATATAATTGGATTACTAAAGAAAAGATCATGTATTTTTGTAATTTACTTTGTATTTTGTATATAAATGATAAAATGTAATGTACTTTAGGCATTTTACCTGGTTAATTATAAATTATCAAGGGTGAAGCTAGTCTTTCAACCCCTTGATTTTGCTAGGATTGTATTAATGCATTGCTCACAATGCAATTTTCTTCAATCGAGTAGCTACATAGCTTCACGATCAAGTACTTACATGCCTTATTAAACAAACACTCATAGACCAGTACTCTGTATTTTCCTACCACATAGAGCGTACAACCGATTCACACACATCTGGCATCTTTTTCCCTGAATTTCATGCCAGTATTTGCATTTTCAATACCTACCAGATATATGTAATGTTTTTATAATGCACAATTCAAATTGCAAGATGGATTCCCCCCAAAGGGACACAAGGAGATTTTCTAAGGATACAAATTTCTTTAATTTTGCACTTGATTTTGTTGTAGAACATCTACCCAGAACATTTCAATGGTTCATTGGGCAAACATGTTAAAAGAAAACTTAAAACTTAAGTATGCTTGGTTCTCTGGTACACTACAGAAAATACTAAATAATCTTTTTATTGCATAAAACAGCATGTACCCTGCTGATTAGGCTAGTTTTTGAATGAGAAATGTTCAGACTTACCAGATATATCTGAGTCATCTTTTTTTAAATTTCTTTTAGGGGGGAAAATCCTGACCACCTTGACAATTTATAAGTTTCTCAACTCCCACAATTACAAGTCCAAAGGACTTTGTGGATATAAGATAAATAGTACCGGTATTGGATTATTGCATACCACCTTTGTCTTTCAACACTTTTTAGTACTAATAAAAATTTCTGTATAATTTGAGTTAAATAATAAGGTTGTGTGTTATTTATTGAAGTGTGAATTGTAAAATGATTAGGATCAATTCTTGGGGTGAAAGGTGATTTAAAAAAAAAAGGAAAGTGAAATGGAAAGTGGTTACATCACATTGGCCATTTTAAGTGTACCAAAAGATCTCGGGTTATACAAAGCAGGGAAGGTGTTGGGAAAAGGAGGTGTATTTCATCCTCACTTCAAAAGAGATGTGTTACCGCCTATTCACACTGAAGTTTTCTAAGTGGCTTAACTCCCACTTAAACAAAATAGGTAGAAAACCTGGATGGAGCAGATAAACTATAACGGTTGACCGATTTTAGGGGACAGGATCACTAACAGCCATGAACCTATTAAGGCTCACGTATGATCAGGCGGAATTTCAAATAAAATGTGACTATATGGCAAATATCATTTGCCGCTTCTGTCACTCTGGGATATATGGAATATGATGGCTAGAAGGTTCAGTTAAAGGGAAACCTCAAAAAAGAGTGGATTGCGGTAGTTACGAATTCACGAGGGCGAAGCCCGAGTGATTTCGAACTACGAATCCACTCTTTTGAGAGGTTTCCTGACTTAAACCATCTCACATGTAAAATCAATGTCCAGTGACAAATCATCAATCCTTTGAAAACCTTTTGACATATTACTCATACATTGAGAGTCTGAAAGAGTTGAAAGCTGTTAATTGGCACGATAAGATAAATTATTCGCATCTCCTTTCGAGTCCACACACAGATACTGTGGAGATGAATACTGTGCTCACATTGCACATGGACGTGTACTGATGTCTTCAGAGCTACCCATTCAATGGACATGATGGATACAGGGTTAAGCGTAGTTTCGAAAGCTCTTGCAAGAGGAATGGATTTTTGGAAAATTAGGCAACAATGTGTATCCACACCCAGAAATCCAGCCAACTGCAGAATCACACACTGGGGGATTACTATTGACCGACAGACGAATGTCTTTATACATGAGTTTATACGGGACAATATTTAATAATTGTCATTAATTCACGGGAATGCACTGGATTACATTACGACCATAGTTTCGGATGCACTTGCAATGTTATGCGGAGGAATGGATTTAGGATTAACACCTGGGAATATATTAAGGCAACGGTATTTATTCACTATACGCAGATATCAAGCTACTTCTACTTCTACTACAAAAAAGATTGGATACTGACACAACATCCCTGGGGGCGGACAAACCGTGCAGAATCTTATACACATTGGAAACCTATTGAACGACCGACTCATGAGAATTTATAGAACAGGGACAAGATTTAATTTGAAATGTATATTCCCCCCGGAGTATGCCAAGGATTACAAAACATTTACACATGTCCAGATGCTGCAGTCTAGAAGGTGCGGGAAATTGTTCATTTATTACCAAAAATGGTCCGGGGAAAGGGGGTTTTTTTTAGGGGCCAACTCAAATCTATGACCATACGCAGGGACGTGTCGCAAGTATGGGTCTCATTTCAACCTTATGGTATGAAAGGACACTTTGTTTCATGCCATTTTAGTTTTTTTTTTTTTTTTTTTTTTTTTTTTTTTGTATAGTAATAGGTCCCTTTTTAAAAATCTTATAAAAATTTGTTGGAAAATGAGTACTGAGTCAAATTTCCTAAATCTATGAAGCCAAACTGCTAAAATAACGTCAAATTTTGAGGAAAATGGCATATTATGTTAAATTTACCATAAAAATCACATTTTTGTTATAGCTATAGCTT
The DNA here is from genome assembly GCA_023653785.1 of Ophioderma brevispina. Classification (NCBI taxonomy): domain Eukaryota; kingdom Metazoa; phylum Echinodermata; class Ophiuroidea; order Amphilepidida; family Ophiodermatidae; genus Ophioderma; species Ophioderma brevispina. Next base: position 16,425 of record JAMKCH010039226.1, read on the forward strand.
TTTCAGCAAAACTGGTTATAGATTAGGTCATGTTGCAGACTCTCGGAGGCACGTCCCTTACCCAAAGCAAATTTGAGACACCCCCTGTGGAAATGTCTCGGTTGCACGCTCGCATAATTTTAACAATTGCGATTTATGACATGCATTTTGATAATGTTTTGAGTGTCCTTATTAGACAGTTTAAAAAATGTGAGCCAAAAAGCGTAAATAACGATAAAAAATCCAGGTAGCATCATGATTTTTTTTTACTAAAAAATACCAATGACGCTGAGGCGTTTCGGGCAAAAGAAGCTGAGCTAAACCTTTTTTGTTGGCCATATCTATTACAAGATGAAATGTTCAATTTATAGTGGCTTGGTTCGTGTCAGAATAGTCAATATGGGTAATTTTACCTCAAGCAACCCTCCGTTTGTGACACCTTCTGCATTCCCCTAAAACTTGTGAAAAAACCCTATACGACACGTGTAAAATATAGATGAACGTCCCCCGCCCAATTGGTTTGCTTTTGACATCACATTAGCGACCGTAAAATAGGCCTATCATATCATAGGATAATACAACTGATTGAAAAAATATTAACAATATTAATACTCGATTGGCAACAATCCGAGGCCACGTAAAACTGCCATTACACTCTAAATGATCCTTTAACACGAGGCCTAAACAATAACCGAACTTTACATGATACCTTTTAAAGTGAACACAAGAATTAATCCGCATTTTAAGAAATTATAATTCGATAAATTCCATCTGTAGTAATGAACATTCAAGCATAGGCCTAAAAAATGTTAATAATTATACAGTAGAAAATTTGAAAGATTGAAATAGTTATAAAATAAAAAAATCCAAAATTATAATATATTTTTAAGGCCCAAAACACAAGAAACCGAAAGGTATGTTACATTTGAAAAATACCTGACAAAGATGAAGGCTGAATAAGGGAAGGGAATTATGCACTACATGAAATAGATCAACCATAGATATAAGAACGAAATAAGATGACATTTTAAAATCAATATGAACACTGGAGTGCATATAGTTTAAAAAAAACAACACGTGCCCTACAAAAATAATAAAAGACAACAAAATATTCAGAACAACAAAATAAACTCTCTGATATCCAAGTCGTTTTTCACCTGATTTCTGTTATTAATTTGGAGACCATTTATATTCTTTCACCCGTAAATACCACAAAAAATGGTCAATCTATTTCTAAATCGTGAGATCAATTGCTTCGAATCTTCTGTTATCATGTTATGTGTGCGGTTAAATTCCCGTAGTTTCGATAGATACGAATCCACACTTGACTGTAGATTCGTAGATATGAATCTACACTTGAGACATGATAACAGAAGATTCGTCGAAGGAAATTAGACACAGGTTAGTAAATAGCGTGACGTCACTGCAATGGTTTAAAAAACTATCAGATAGGTATGTTAGATTTACAGGAAAGGGCAGGAAAGTGCAAAAAAGAAAGATAATAACTATTGATAACAATCATGATATTTTACTTATTTCCAAAATAATTATTCTAAAATATGTTAGAAATTCTCCACTCAAACAAAAAGGGGTCGATTTTTGAAGAAAGTTCATCAGATTCTTTTTTTCTGTCCTTTTGAGGAAATATGCAATTCTACATGCCATTGAAGCCGAGTTTTTACATATTTTATTTCAACAAATTCTTTAGGTGAAAACACTGCTTGTCATGGTTGAATATTTCTCCACGGACAAGTCACTTTATCATGTGAGAATCAGATGTCTTTTGTGTTGTCTGCTTTCAGATTGCCACATTGTGATTACTAAGGTATTTGTGTGTGCTTGTATCACAATCTTTCAAGGACCTAACACAAGAAAGTCTTTTAAAAAATAGTCCTTGGAAGGTTTTTTTTGGGCCTTGGAAGTAAAACAATGCACTTTACTGTGAATGCCTTTGACTGAAGAGGCAGTTCCTTTGATGTCCACAGAAGTATAGAAGGACGAGTTACAATATGCGTGTAGTTGTGGGTATGTGGTAAAAAAATTGTTAACCTACTGGACTTACTCTTTTAGCGTGCTTTGACCGAATAATTTGTTACTATGTCAGGGGGGGGCCCTGAATTTGAAAGAGGTACGGGTATGTGCGGCCCATTAGCACCCTTTTCGCATCTCTCCAGCAGTTCAATTCAGTTCTTAAGGTCCCCTTCAGAAAATTTTGGCCTTTAGAACGCGAATGTTAGCCAAAATTTCAGCTCCAAAGCCGAAATTTCTCAAAATTTCAGTGTCCCAAGCCCCTACTTTCGGTGATAAAATCAGTTCACATGCCCCCAAGTTTGGAAATCGGGGCTGCACATCCCTACCTGAAAAAAAGTTGAGTGCCCCCCCCCCCGGGTTACTGTGTATATTTACAGGACGTTGAATCTCCTATACCATAGGCGTGCCCAGAAAATTTTATTGAGGGGGGCTGGACTAAAGATGTTCTAACCATGAGAGCGAAGCGAGCATAGCGAGCGGAGTGACTAACGGGTGGGTTCCAGGGGCCCGCCTTAGGGCCCCTGGTGTGGTCCAGGGGCAATGCCCCGGCGGGGGTCCAGGGGGCAGAGCCCCCTGAAGCTCCTGAGGTTTTGGGGGTTTCAAGACCTGAAAACGCCTTTCCTTGCGACTTCTTCCGACACTCTTTGATCCGCATTTGCTATGAACCAAATCAATAAATGTACCAAAGCATACCATTTTGTTCACTGTTCTTTTCCTTCTTTTCTCTTTCTTCCTTCTCTTTTTTTTGTCTTCTCCCTCTTTCTTCCTTACTCTTTTTTCTTGAGAACTTTGAGGGGGGCTTTAGCCCCCAAAGCCCCCCCCTGCTATCCTGCTTGAATTCACCCAAAATTGTGCAGATTAAGTGTGAATTTTTGAATTGTGCATACTCAAGTGTGGTACAAATTGGCTGTTCAGATTTGTTTACACAGTATGATCCAGTGGGGCTGAAAGTTCAGTATGGTCTTTATGGAGTGGGAAGTATGGGAGCTCTCAAGGACATAGGTCAAAGGTTATTGGAGGTCATTGTTGAATGGTATTCAAAATGTTTATTCAGCCATGAAAATAAGACATTCACTGAAATTGTTCAGAATTATCAGTATGGAAGGCTCATATGAGGTGTTCATGAATAATAGACCAAATTCAGTGACATTTGAGGCCATTGTTGAAAGGTGCTAAAAATGGGCTGTTTCTACAGAAATGTGCATTCACTAAATTGCCTCAAATGGTCCTTGATGGTATGTCACATGTGATGTTCAGGGTTAGATGTCAAGGGTCATTTGACATCATTGTTGGATGATGTTTCTCCATGAAAGTTGATTTAGGGTTTATTTGATGTAATTGTTCCCTGTATTTGTTGAAAAATGATCAAAATCCCTCTTTGTCCACAGAAATAACTGGGTGTTCACCAAAGTTGCACAAAATTATCGTATTGGAGCGTGTTTTGTTATGTTATATTCAGGAATAAGAGATCAATGTCATCTAGGGTCATTCAAGGTTATTGGAAAAATATCTTTATACAGAAATAAATTATTCTTCTTAGCGTGTCCACAAGTCATTGGTAAATGGCTTGTGGTGGTGTCAGGATTTATTCAGCTGAGTAAGCTGATCCGGGGCCGTGGGAATCCATGATACGGATGCTCCTAACATGGCCCACTTTTTGAGACTGGGGCAGATTGGGAACAGTCAGGGGTTTACACCCTACTCTTATTCGACACTGACTGCGATGTACATGTACAGTTGTGACTCTCTGTACACGGGACCGACCGCTTAACATCCCCTCCAAAGGACGGGATGCTTTCATGATTCATTTGCCCAATTCCAAGTGAACCATGGAGGAGAGCGGTATTCTGTATTTAATCAATAGCTCGTATACAGATTAAAGCCAGAATTGAGCACCCAAATAAATCCCAGCAAGTGACCCCACTGGGATTCAAACCCGGGATTTTTTGGTAAATTTGCGCCACAGCCAAGCACCCTAACCGGTAGACCACGCTCTCCCACATTGAAAGCAAACTCTGAAATACAAGTTCACAAGTCTATTCATAAGACTGAAGTACTATCAAAGATTTTGTTTTTTGTTCATTTGAATAAATTTGAAAATAAAGAATTCACCGAGCTCAGAAGTTCTTTGGTGGGTAAAATATGGGGTGTTCAGGGAAAAGAGATCAAGGGTTATCTGGAGTCATTGAGGTATTTGGAAAATGCGTCTATATCCATACGAAATCAAAACTGGGCATGCACAATAGTTGTCATAATGATCTTTATGGCGCTGGATCATATGAGATAATAGGTCAAGGCATTCATTTTTTGATGGATTGCGCATTGGACGGATGCGCAGAAAAAATCGGCTTATGAAATGACAATGTGGATGGATGTGTGATGCACGTACGTACTTGTGTGTGTGTGTGTGTCCGGGTGTCGCGAAGGAAGGGATAAAAAAAATATAAACAATTTTTTCCAGATGAGCTAGAGTAGCCAAACTTAAGTATATTGTAGGAGGGCCAAAAGCCCCCTATAACCAGTAATTATTCCCCCAGGTCTCCCCTGGGTCTGATAGGGAGTGGGAAAATGTCAAAGCTCAACATTTCAGAAAAAAAAGGTCACATTGGCCATATCTGTTTTTCTAGAGGAGCTATTATTCCGATTTTCCTGACAGCTATGGATTAAGTATAGGTCTGTATGGCCATGTGTAGGATTGTACATGTAGATGTGTAGGTGTGTATTGTAAGATGGATATGAGGATAAGGTCATGCAGACCAGTCCACTTATTCTGCCTGTATGGAGGTACTTAAAGCATCAATTATAAAAACTATACATATACAATGGGAACTACCATATTATTAAAACACCCCAGCGCTGCCACATGAAATGGGGGGGGGGGGGGGGGGAAGCAATCCGTACATTCCAACATTGGCAGTTTACAGATTTTTTTTATGTCAATGCTAATCAATGGCATTAACAGCGTTATCTAATTCTTGTCTGGTCAAGTAATTAATGTCCGGTTTAATTATTTCCAAAATATTCACTTTGGAAAAAAACACGAAAGACAAGTTGTTATTCATAATTGGACCCAAAAACAGATCATTGGGTTCCAACTTTAAAAATATTTCTTCTTTGGATTTGTATTCAATTACATGATTTATTGGCAAACGACAACAAACTGGGTCCAGGTGAATATTTACTTTTGACTCTGAAACTTTGAGGGCAGACCCATTCACGAATAGGGGCGCTTCAAAAGTATGTTTCATACGAATTAATATGATTCGTGGACCTACGTCACTTGTATTTCTATCGTTGTGATAAAACAACCTTGGTGTGTTCTCGCGCGCTGACTGTCATTTGGCGTACATGTTATCATTACTGATACACTTTTTTCGTTACGTACTGTACCGCATGTAACTTCCGTTTCATAGCACTTTGGTTCTCCTGCGTTGTTTTTTTTTTGTTTTTGCACCCACACTGCTTTTTGCGTTCCCCCTTTACCTGTTATACCCCTAATCCCCTTTTTTTCCCCCAAAGTAATATCATACAGATCCTCAGCGTACATGCTCGCTCCCATTCAAGTTAATGCCGTGTGACTCCTCGAATATCATCTCGTTTGGTATGGCAAAATCGGTGCAAAAAATAACAACGGTTCGGATTTTATCCGGTTGAAACAAGTTGGATTATTCATTTAATCCCAGTGGAGGACCAAGGCCTATTGATCTCGTAAATCATACTCATCCCTTACGGCAACTGTTACTACCTACAAAGAGGAGTCAATGGAACGTTCTACAAAAACCGTAATACTATGATACCAAACCTTTATTCGCTTCATTTTCAAAAACGAGGGTGAAATACCAGTTTCAATAGATTTGAAGGTTTAAAAGTCCCATGCCTTTTGTCATGTAACGAAAACGTATTAGGCCAAATGATACCAACAACTTTCTTTCGTGATTATTTTGGAAAAAGCGTCATATTTTTTGAAATAATTAATAAAAACTAGACATCTAGTTAATTGAACAGACAGTAGTACTGTGACCGGATTGGCGCCAAGGGGATAGCCTCGATTAACCTCCCTTTTGAAGGATTGCAAAGGCTGTTTTGATGCTACATAGCAGGAAGGGGTTCATGATGCTATAGAGAATGGGAAAAATGATCTTATGTGGGAGACCAAGTTGGACTTGGGAATTTCACCGGCAAGGTGATTGCGATGGTAGAGGTGAGCTCACTCTCTGGGATACCAATGATGGAAAAATGGCATGTCTTGGATGCATCAATTTAGATAGTGTAAGTGGCGTGTGGTGCAACCCATGCTGAGCATGAGCTTGCATATTCAATGTTGGATGAAACGTGGATTTATATATATAAGCCCTTGAGTTATTGAAGATAGGGTATAGCTAGACGGAGCAATCATAGTACCTGACTGGACAGTTTTAGTTTTTAGTTTTTTAACCATTTGGTTGTCGGAGACCAAGAAAAGGGTCTTAAATGGAGATGCCAAGGTAATGAACCCGTCAACTTCTTCAGAAATGTTCCAAAGAAGTAGAGACGTGATGGCGGTTTGCCGAATTTTCTTGTTGAGATTGTTACAATCTTAACTTTCGTTATTTAACCATGGAAGCCCCACTTCAACACATAGGCTGTTAAGCAGTGGCGTCACCAGAGGGGGGGGTGCAGGCAGAGGGGGGGGGGGGAACTGCCCCCTTGTGGGGAATCTTGCCCCCCCCCTTTGCCCCTGAAAATTAGTGTTTTTTTGCACATGTGTCTATTTACCTAGCCACACATACCGATAATATAGAGACTATACTAGAAAGTTGATCTATGCTAATGTGCTTGTTTGTCTGGTGATAAGTTTAGGGGGACGCATTGTAGACAGATTGCATATTTAAAACATGGCCATTAAGCATTTCCCGAGTCGACGGTACAAGTATGTTGCCAACGCCCCCCCCCCCCCCCCCCCCCCGCTTTCAGAATTTCGATACGACTGGAAAAATTTGGCGCCCATGATGCTTGCCCCCCTGAAAAAAAAAAAATGTGTGTGCCCCCCCTCTGCCCCTGAAAAAAAGCGGTTACGCCACTGCTGTTACGAGAGAGAGAGAGAGGAGAGAGTTGAGAGAGGCCAAGCTTGGGATTATTCCTATTTTAACTTAAAGCACTATTAGCACAATTTTTTTGAAGGGCGCTCCCAATTTTTCAAAATTATGGAGCTTTTACACGGTTGCATTGGTAACTGGCTAGTAAACTATACCTGCTGAATGGTTTAAGCTCGAAAAATGCTATGTGTCACAAACGAGGAAATTTGTACTAGAATAATTATTTCGGGATCCCCTGATAAAATTCAACGGCTGCTGGAAAAGCATTTCCAATGTTAAATTAGCCCGGAAATAGGCCATGTACGTGCCAAGCTCATCCTTATGTTTTCAAAGTTCGGGCAAGTCAAGTTAGAGATTATTTTCTCGAGTTTGGTTGGGGCACTACTATTTCATTCATGGACAGACATAAAACAGCCATTGCCTTCCAAGCCTGCAATTAAAGTCCATGGATCCCAATTCTAATTACAAATCGCTTATTTTGTGCATAAATACGAATTTTTAGCATTCTCGTTCGCAGTATAGTTTCCTAGAAAAATTACAAACGTAACTGTGCAAAAAAATATCAAATTTTGAAAAATGGGGGCGCTCTTCAAAAAAAGTGCCCATTATGCTTTTAATAATAAAGGTAATAAGTGTGACACCGGTCGTGACCTCATCTGCAGAGAGGATGGATTCAGGTAATTCTCTCGTGATGTCGTCAATGAATATAATGAAAAGAGGGCCAAGGATGTGAAACCTTGTGTACCCCCCCCAAACCTGCATATGGACCTCTTGCTGGATGCCCTCCGATTTAGGATGACTCTGAGGCAGCGGGCTCGCAGGTAGTCCTGCAGCCAATTCAGTAACTTATCTGAGAATCCTAAGGCAGAAAGCTTGGCCAGTAGACCAGGATGCCACACTCTGTCAAATGCTTTGCTGATATCGAGACAGACAATTCTCGCCTCCCCTTTGTCATTGATGGAATTAGTGATGCATTGGCAAACATAGGTCAGGGCATCCGAAAGCCGAATTATTTGTTTAATTATAAAGAATGTGAATCAAGATAACTCATCGATGAACTTCATCCATAACTCACCAAACCCTATTAGGGTGTTCTTCCTCAAATAATGCCAAAAATACATTGCCATCCAAAAATCAAAGAAATAAATGTTTGGATTTTTTTTGAAAATCGCATAATACCCCTTTAATTCAATTTCTAAGCTTAATCCTTTTGAAAATCACATAATACCCCTTTGATTCAATATTTATGCTTAACTCTTGAGGGCGCCCTTCCTCATATGATACGGAAAATACATTCCCATCAAAAAATCAAAGAGTGTCTTATCTCTTGTGTTAGATTATCTATTGTTTTCAGCGTGCATTATTTTTCACGAATGCACTGGGCTCTGTCAGATAATGCACGGGTCATCAGATAATGCACGGGTCATCAGATAATGCACGCGGGTCACCACAAGTCACAACTTCTAGTAGGAACTAGAAATACCGCCAATCACTTGATATCGACTTACTGCTCAATATCAAGTAACATGTGTGCATCGTATATATACCCTCTACGAACTTAGTATCTACAATCTATGGTGTCAGTCCTGACTTAGATTATTGTGTTGAAAACATATTGGTTTCTCGTTATAAAGTATTAGTTGAATTCACATGCGCAGATCATTCCAGATAATGTGATTTTGTACTGTTTCTTTCAGAAATTAACGAGAACAAGCTTTTTTGTACTCTCAAAGGACGATACGTTTGACATTAAATATTGATCTTAAATATAAAATTCCTTATGTTATAATTTGTCAAGTTCGAAAGCCGTTCAGAAAATTTAGCTGCTATCATGTTGTTATATAATAGTAGGCCCATGAGAATCAAGTATACTTCAAGAAACCCAAAATTCACAAATAAAATCGTTTTCATTGCGGGAACCAGTTATGTGTTTGCACATGCATGTCTGCGTTGGTCTTTAATATCTAATACAGCGGGCGTTGGAATTGGTAGAAGAAAATTCATATGCATTTATATGCAAATCATCACTGATGGGTTTGTTTTGAAAAAGTAATGGCAGTGCGAAAAGTCTATCTTTCTTTCAATTTCATTGACGCGTTTCATCACTAATGGGTTTGTTTTGAAACTGCCAGGGAGGTGCGAGAAAGATTAACTACTCTAAGCGTCTTAGAGAGTCTGATCTTTCTCGCACCTCCAGATCATTTTCAAAACAAGCTAATTAACAACAATAAATTGCGTCAAGGTCTTTTTGGCACTATTTATAGAGTATAACTTTGGACATGTTGGAGTGTAGAAGTGTTTTTAATTTATTTTAAAAATTACCTCAAAATTTAGATAAATTACGTTAATTATTAATGTTTATGTAATGATTTGATATTATTTTTTTCTCAAAGTATATGAGGGATAAGGACCACGCCGCAGTGAATTCGTCAGGATAATCGCACTTGACCGTATGGGTCAGTGCAGGCAGCCTTCGGCTCTCGGGGTTCCTGCACTGACCCATACGGTCGCGTGCGATTATCCTGTCGAATGCACTCGGCTAGGTCCTTATCCTTATCATAATCTTTGCATACAGAATGGGGGAGTGTCCTATCTTCCTTTAGACACGCTTTGTTTGAAGTCTACTTGTTTGAACCCCCGTTTTGGCGATTACCCGGCTGTGGGGCACGTATCCGCTAACCAATCGAACTTGATCTAGCCGGGCCCAAGCTATACCCACCCACCAAGTTTCGTTAGCGTACGACCCCCGACCTCCGAGAAAAAGGGCGGACAGACACACAGACAGTACGGGGGTCGTACGCTAACGAAACTTGGTGGGTGGACAGACGTGCCGTATTATGGAGTGGATCATCTGAATGATCTTTGAGGGTTAGGTCATATGTGCTGTTAGGGAAGATGTCAAAGGTCATCTAGGGGTCACTTGAGGCCATTAGAAAATCAGACTGACTGTCCTCCCCTACCTTCATATGTCAAAGCATAACGAAACGCGCAGCCGGACAGACAGACATCTCATTTTTTATTATCTCCCTGGCTTGAAATCACTGACCTCTACACGTGGATAGCGGGCTGCCGCACCATTGAATAGTCGCGGATTGAAACCACAGGAAGTTGCCTTTTGCCCTTCTTAATATGGCTTCACTTTATTGTCCAAGTTAAAGGAATTTTGTATAACAATAGAACATCTGTGTGGAATATGTGCACCAGCAGGTGTATGCATTATTTCCCGGAAATTCCCGCCACATTGAGAAGGGCAAAAACAACTTCCTGTTGTTTTTCAATCGCGACTCAGACCCGCCATCCATGTGAATAGGTCCGTGCTTGAAAAGCAGAGGGGGATTTGCGAGAGCGAGACGCGCATACCTTGGCCTCATGTCCGTATATGTTGTGTGTTTATGTGTGGTCCAGTTTGGTTAGCTTTTCTACCCAGGTTAGGTTTCGTTTTTCAGTCTCCTTCGAAAGTGTGCAGTCCGATTGAAAACCATGCTTGGTGTTTAAGGTTGCAAATAGGTTTCCTTCATATGTTCTTGTCAAAGGTCAAAGGTCTCTGAGGTCTTTCCATCTTGCCCAGGGGTATGACGCATTTTCTTGCAGTATTTTTTAGTAGTATAGTGAAGGGTCCTTCTTCATTTATCAACTAGGCCTAATGGGTAATTCCTTCGTCATTATAGGGTCATTCATTCATTCCTTTGTCAATTAAAGAGTCATTCCCTTCATTTACCAATTAAAGGGTCATTCCTTTCATTTATCAATTAAAGGTCGTTTCCTTCATTTATTCAATTAAAGGGTCATTTCTTCCTTTAAGCATAAAGATATTTCTTAATTTTGGGCCAATCACAGGGTCATTTCTCTATTTCTTCATTTACCAATTAAAGGTAATTCCTTCTTTAACCATTAAAGGGCCTGCTTTCATTACCAATTAAAGTCTTCCTTCAATGATTTCGCCTTTAATTGGTTATGCAGAATATCCCTTTAATTTGTAATGTAAATAAATAATGAATACCTTCTAATTGGTAATGAAGATATTTACCTATAAAGGGAATTCCTTCCTTCATTTATTAATTAAGGGCATTGCTTCATTATTAAAGAGTAATCCTTATGAATTAAAGGGTGATTCCTTCATTTACCAATTAGGTGGTTCCTTCAGTTTACCAATTAATGGGCTCCTTCCTTGTACCATTAAAGGTTCTTCCTTCATTCCGTGGCGTCCTGTCAGGATTGGGAAATAGAAATTCATAAGTTAGAACGCGTTCCTGCTACGGTCCTTTGATCGACTCTCTCTATACTGCAGCTGTAGTTACGGAGTCCAACACTCCACTTTACTTCTTCAAGTACAAAAATGGCAGGCAAATTGTAGCCATACCCCCCTTAACACTAATCCATCCGCTACCGGCCATTGGCTGAGTCTGATTTAATCAAATTTGTAATCATTATGTTTTTGGTGATATGCTTCCATTGAGGAGAATTCATCATATTAAAAAATCAGACCTTGATGGGTCACTCACCTTTAATTATATGGTCCCCTTAGCGGATCCTCGAGCTCCGCTTTTTGCATAGGCCGATAATATTTTTTGGGGAGCCATCAGCATGAAATCCAGTTTAGAAGAAAGAACCATTAGACTCTAGGAAGATTTCATGCAAAATTGGGTCATATAGATCCCGTCGTATTTCCTTGTTGGTTATTACATGCCTGACATTTGATGTTGGTTTAAATTTCTAAGGGTTTGCAAACACGCATAAAAAAGACATAATGAATTCGCTGGTTCTATTCAAATAGTATTCAAATTTATTTTCATAAGGCTTCCATCTTTCTTACATATACTCGAATTTTTACAAATATAAAAGGATATGCTAATTGCATATAGGTCGTTAACTTGTCAAATTGGTTTTGTGAGTCTTTATCGTCTGTACATGACAGCATGACCTGTTGCTATTTGTTGTTGTTATAGTGTTGTTTAAAACGTTTCAAAGTCTGTTTTTTACACTGTTTAAAGTGCTGCTGTCTAAAGATTTAAACAATTGTTCAGTGTGTTGTTTTAAAATTTTGTCTTAAACAAGGCCTGAAGGTTGTCCAAGTTTGATACATTTTTTAAACAACTCGCAATCTTTAACCAATTGCTGTTTACCCTGATCATCGTGTTATTTTTTTTTAATTTAAAAAAGGCTGACTCAGAGATTTCGAAGTATATTTTTTTTGTGTGTATAGTAAATAAAAATGGTCACCTAGAACTAAAGATAGTCACCAAAAATGCTTAATCCCAAAGTTAGAGATGAATCAGATTTTCCGTTTTCATTGAGTAAACATTTATACACAGTATATATAATTATTATTGCCAGGATGCCGTGTATAACAAAAATTCCAAGGTTAAACGATGACCAGGGCCCCGACCAAGGTAAACAGCGCGGTTGTTTAAAATTGTAAACAATTATCTTCCACTACATATGATCTGAAACGGCGGATGACAATATGTAATAACCCAGGAGCTAGCACACATTTGTAACACATCTCAAGTACAAAAGGTTTGAGTGATTAAATATGTTGACAGACTGACAGGAACCCCTAAAACGTGATTCTTAAGTGCCGCAAGTGGGGCCTTAAGGAGAGGGGGCCAAAACAAAGTTTGTACAGGGGTCAAATTTTTAAATTGATCCAATCATGTTGAAAAGCACACCATGTTATGTGTCTAACCATAAGGATTCAGAAAAGGTATAGTTTGTAATATGTACAGCCTAAAGTTTCAGAGTTATAGGCTAAAAACAGCAAAAATCAATAAAAAGGGTCAATTTCAGTTGTACAGGGGTCAAATTTTAAAATGGCTCCGATTTGGATAAAAAAAATGGTGCAAATTATTGGTGGAGCTCATAGGATAAAATTAAGGAATAGTTTTGAGTGTCCAAATATGCGATTTTTTACTTAAATTTTTGACATTTTAAGCAAATTTGGAACATTAAGAATATTTGTCTAATTTTCCAACAAATTTAAGAAAATTTGGAAAAGACCCATTGCTCTACCAAAATTGGCAAAAGGGGTCATTGATTTACCAGAAGGCTGAAACTAAACAGATGTTTTCGACACGTCCCCGTATATGGTAATCTGTGTTGAGCACCCCCCAGCCCGATTCTGAAAGTCTATAAAATATAGTTTCATCCTGGTTCTCATTTCTTTAGCTCGATTGCTATTTTTGAAACTGTAACGTATAATATATGTGCACGTATTACAAAGTTTTTTTTCACGTCAACAGTGCACTCAACTTTTGCTTAGAATGTGGATGCTTAAAGTGGAGACTGGCCAACACAATTCGATCTACCAGATTTGGTTCCTAATTAGCCGTGTGTCTTGATTAAAAATTCAAGCATTGCACCTAAAACATCTATTGGTAAGCGGTTATACAATAATGGCGGTATATTATACCTGAACTAATTTACATTAACTGATAGCAATACACGTGGCAATCGAATCTGATCGACCAAATTCAAATGTTTGTTTTTAAAAAATAAGCCTTTGTCATTTTTCTTCACGAAAATGTCGGAGAAAGTAGGCAGCACTTCAAGCCTGGTCTCTGTTACGTTCCTGTAAATCAACATGCCGCGAGCTTTTATGCCATATGAGACACTCAAACACGTCAAGCGCACTCCAATCCCCTGGCTCCAATCTTACGTGGCGCACTTTTAAAAAAGATTGGCCATAAAATTTGGCCTCTCAACAAATAAATTTGTCTTTTCTTTGAAGTAAACTTTATGCTTTAAAAACGTTGATTGTTTATGATATAGAAATCTTACATTTATCCAATCACGGCACGGGTTACTTCTACAGTGTAAAGTTCACAGGCCGTGTAATTATTCGCTGATTTTTACTCGATTGTGTTGTCAAAAGTTCGAAAGCCAACTATACTGAAATGACTGACCGAGCTGAATTGACTTTCAAATTCGTTGCCACGCCTATTTTTTTAATTGCAACTGTATGTCCCATATTAGCCTGCTCTGCAGAATCGTATCTACGATACACAGAGCTAGTACAGTCCACGGCAAACCTGATTATAAAATTAACGAAGGAAATTAATTATATACATCGAAATAAAACTATAAAAAGTAAAAAAATGTTGCGTTGAAATCTTAGAAATAAACTACAAATAAAACTACAAATGAACTACAAATGTAGTTTGATTCAATAGACGATTTATGATACAGTTTGAATGGAATTTTCTCCCGTAACTTAAAATGCGCAAACTGTGCAGGCTCCAAGTTCGCTCAGTTCAAGCATACACTGAGCAAAAGTCGCCATGGTTAGTTCCATTCAAGCTGAATTTCGGGATCAGCGTAAATCGTTTATCGATAATACCTTGGGTAGAAAGAACGTGGTTTATTTTTTCTTCCTTAATAGTAACATTAATTATTTTAATTGTGTAGAACGAGAACGACAGAAAAGATAAAGATCTTTCTGAAAATATTGACTTAAACACGTTACGATCCCGGGTAACATACAAAGAGTTGGAAATGAAATGTTGAAATATAAACGTTTGAATTCATAGTTAAGGGCACTTCTTTTTTCCCGTAGCTCCCTGAGCAATGATTTACAATATCACAATAAGCATACCTCACTGCGTGTACAGAGGGATTTGTTAATGGTAGTATTCACAGCGATTGGCAGTTGTTATAAGTTATGCAACACCGCCTTTCGGTGTGTCTATGTATCGACATATTTTACCATGCAGTAAATGTTCAAGCAGGAGCAAAGAAAGTTTAAGTGAAAGTCATAGTTACTTATTACAATATTTATGATGGCGGAGTTCGTTTGGGAGTGATCATTGTTATTGCAGTGTGGTGAGGGGGAAGTAAGTGTGAGGTCAGAATAAGATAGGTATGGTAGATGATGCAGTGACCTTTGTTTTTATCAGAAAAAAAGTGTTTATGAATATAAATGTATTATGTCGACAGCGGGATCTCGACGTTGGCCCTATATATAAAACATTTTAACCAAATTGTAAGGCCAAAAATCAGTTGGACCTAAAAAATGTATAAAAATCATGGCCATTTTGAATTTATGGATTTCCCCACCCATCTAGCACACCCAACATAAGTGAGATTTCCATCCACGTAACATAAATGGCCACCGATCGTTACCCTGGGTTATGCTATTCCAAATAAGCATTTAAAAAGTTTAAATTAAACGTGCGCGTCAAAATATATATATATTCACGAGTAAGGACACCTTTATAATGTTACAGGTTAGTGTGAGACACCAATTATTCTTCAGCGGGTGCATTTCTCTTTGATACCCAGCGGTCCAAAAAGTCAGATATGCGATAGAAGGTTAACAAACAATGGAAGAATTACAAAAGAGTTTCAAGGCGTAATATTTATGTTGTCATGGCAGGGCAGTTCCACATGCTTATAGAGGAGCTCTTAAAGGCAAAAAGCTTGTTGCCATTTGACAGAGACATTGGTTTGACGTTACTTGAGTTTGGATGTGCGCCCTCAAGTTGGATTTGTCGGCAAAGGCTTTGCCCCAAATGGGGACAGGCGAAGGCTTCTCTCCTGTAAGAAGGAAGATACAAAAACATATAATGAAGTAAGGAATGAGATCTGCGTGATAATGTTATCGTTGCCTCTTCGTTAAAACAAACAGTTTAACCACACATATTTCAGCAATGTGATTATGTTTTCCCCCCAAATGGCACATTAACTATTTGGTCTCGTACTGCAAACGGGTGGCGCAGTACCCCTGCCTGGTGCTTTACATCAAGATAAACCATTGCAGCCGTCGTAAGCCCTTATGCTTGTCTTGTTTGAAAAACAATACAGATTTCTAATTATGACTTGTATAGTACTAATGCTATCCGATGTTTTTATTACACAATTCCTAAGTAACTGATTCTTAGACGCGCTTCTTAAAAGACATGCGATATTGGGAAGCATCTCAAAAAAAAACGACATTGAAAAATGCTTGTTTGACTCAATCTGATGTATTTCATTGCAGATTTCGAATATAGTCATGAAAATGTAAAATTAAAAAAACTTTTTATTTGTTTTTAAAAACTGGTCTCGGAGCGACTTAAAAGGCAATTAAACGACGAGATGCGAACACGCAATTTAAACATAGCAAACCAAACTCGTGAGCCTGCGCAGTCACTCGCGGAACTTAGCTTTGTCATTAACATAGTCGACGCTTCTATGATTTTGGCCCAAAATTATGCCCGGGGTGGTTTGAGCCATCTGTTCATGGAGATAAATAATCTTCAAAAATATTCTAATTCAATTGCTGACAGGAGCATATTTGAATAATGCTCCTGGAGCATATTTGAATTCACAATGCTCAGGAGATATGGCAAAAATACGCTCCGGAGGCAGTGTAGACATTTTCTAAGTCAAATATGCTGCAGGAGCATAGTTGCCATATGAAGACCTGAGCGCAAAGAGTACTTAAGTCCATATGTGATGATTTGAGTTACAGTCCTTCAAAACTTTTAAAATATGTAGTAATTTAATGGAAAGAGATAAACACAATTTAAATTTAGCATGGTTATAGGAACCATAACTTGGGATGATATTGGAGAAAAAACTGTGCTGCGGGCAATATGATACGAGATAATCAATATTATCGATTTGGACTTTAAGTACTTTTTGCGCTCAAAATGGGGAGTAATAAACAGTTGATGGCTAAAAAAACATCCAATTTTTTTCAAATTCCTAGAAACAAAGTGGGTAACATCCTCTAACCCTCTTTACATGGGTGGATATATCCGGGAAGGGGCTGCGGGCAATTGATGACGAGATAATTATTCAATAAATCGATTTTTGGACTTACAGTACTTTTCGCGTCAAATGGAGTAATGTCACTGTTTTATTGCTAAAAAGTCTACGATTGTCTAAGATCCCTAAAGTGGCCAAAACAACAACAAACAGTACATTGTATACTTTTTTTAAATCACAGTATTTTTATGACATCCTTAACTCATTAGATTATCACCACTGAGTTGTACGTTGCTATGAATATCACTGTTGCTATGAGTGGACTTAAGTACTTTTGCCCTCAAATAGGCGGTATTGCCAAAAAAGCCTGCTCCTCAAAGTGTTTAACATTTTGTTTTGAAACAAAAAAACATAATTGCTATATTTCATGGTCCCCCTAAGACAACTCAAAACCAGTGATAACTCAATTTGCCAATGTGGACTTAGTACTTTTTGCGCTCAGGTTTTTCATATGCTCCTGGAGAATGTGCATAAAATTTGAATTAGTATTTCTCCAGATATTTATGTCCAGGACCAAATGGTCCAGGAGCATAGGCCAAAAATTCTCATAAAGCCGTCCGTACCCGAGTGCAGACGATGGAGGACTTGTGACGTTACGTCACCAAATTATAAAGAAATAAAAAGAATTTTACAAATCCCTCGGTGATTCTCAGTTTGATGAGATGATTTCGAAACTGATGCAAACACCATATAAACGAATTCAATGTGTCAAAATTTTGATTTCATGTGTCGAAATTTAATTATTGAAAAAAAATGGGTAGACGTTTCATATAGAAGCTCCCATTGATGCAAATGAGGTAATGCTATTCATTCCATCAAGCACTACTGACGTCATATCAATTTGCTTAATATCTTTTATTTGAAAAAAGATTCAAAAATCCGCACATACATTGATAAGCTAAAAAAATGTCGGTAGTGAAGATGTACAGTTCAGAACTTAAAAATAAAACTGTCCCGGGGTGAAAATGTTAAAAGCAATATTTCTTTAAAAAGTTGCATGGCATTGTGGGAAAATATGACATATGTACGTACTTGGACCGTAATTACGAGGAATACGTACTTGTACGCTTTCTTCTGGACTGGTACGGATAATGACGCCAGTCAAGTGTATTTCGGGATAATGCGAAAATGGTCAATGGAGGGATTTTTTTTATCCTTACCTGGATGCGTTCTATATGGCCCTGCAGCAGCCAGGGCGCTGAAAACACTTTGCCGCAAGAGTGACATTTGCAACCAGTTTGTGTGTCCTGTACATTGTAATGAAACAAAAGTATGTACCTTATTAGTACAAAAGGTTCCGATTATTACTCAAAAACAAAAAACAGTTCAATAGCGTATTAATCCCCCAGGAAGTTATTAATTTTCGTGTACATGATATTCCAGAAAATCAAATATTCCCATATTTGTGGATGTAGTTGTGAACGCTGGGTGCTTCCCCTACTTAATATACGGATTACCGAATACCGCGAGTTGGAGTGGTGGGGATAACTTCTCTGCCCTTGAACTTGTTAAACGGACTAATGACCACCGCATCCCAACAATAGGGCATGGGTAATACATAACTGTGAGTTATTACATCTTTAATTCAAACAAGTTCCCCAAAGTGTCCCTTTTATTACCGTTGTTAAGATTTAAAAAGGTAATGATCTTTTCCCAAATTTTGTCATGGTTTTTGGCAAAATAACCTGCAGGAGTATCAGAAAGAAACCATCACAAATCAATACTAATATTGTGGATTTGACAGAGCTGCAGTCGGGTCACAAGTTGTTGAAATTAGGTGGTGGATTTTAAAGCACCCTTATGCAAGTATCAATGGTTACTTTGGACCCACCTGCCTTCAATTGTTGGTCAAATTTCGCCTAGACTATTGTTCCGGAATTCGGTTGAGTCGGTTGCATTTTGGTCTATTTGTCATTTTGTATGTTTGCATGTTAAAGCTATGATTCCGGTCACGTTTAGATTTTTTAGCCAGCGTCAAATGTTATTGAACCTCGACTAAGACAGAAGTGGAATCTATAGTAATTTGATTATCAAAATTGTTTGTGCACCTAGGGGTTGCACAAAGTTGTCCTTAACCTAAGTGCATTGAAAGGTGATGGCATGGGAGACCGAGACTGTGTCGCAGTGCGGGCATTTTCGTGCCTTCTGATCGTCACACTTCTATGCGTCTGTCTGTGTCTGGCAAGAGTACTCGCGTGGTACCGTTTGCCGCACTCTGGGAACGAGTGATCCCTGCAATAGGAGTGCACCCCGTCTTTAATCTCTGCTGCAGACTCCAGCTGTCCAAACTGTCAGATTTACTCGACATTTTGCGGCGTCATGTCCAAAGGTTGCATCTGCACGCCATCTGGCACGGTGGCGTGCGGGAGTCCGCAAGAAGCCTCGTCCCCAACCGTAGGTGATCTTTTCTCTTAGCAATATGTAATGATGGCTGTAGCGACGACTAAGCCTTGGTAATTGTAAATGACCCTACTCAGTTAAGCCGAGGTAGACTCTAACAAAGTCATGGCATTGAGAGGCGGCGATTGGTGAATACTGCCATCCGATGAATAGCGAGTTTTCGACTACGTTGTTGGCTCCGTTTCTTTTTGCTGATTTCATCTCAGCATTGTCTTTGGCGGTCCTTCGAGCGACGGTCGTCCCTTCATTCTTTCCTTTCTTTCTTTCTTTGGTTAAGAGGATTAAAAGTGGGTGAATGTATGGTTTCACGCGAAACGGCCGACATAGCCATGCTTGTTTGTGGCACGAATATGCTCAGCTGTCGTGGTAGGTAGTTGCCTACGAGGAAATTATAAAACAAAATACATAATACAGTAAATTACAAATGAACCAACTAGTAGGTTTTTCCATAATAATTGCATATGCATGTAGAGGCATGCCTCTGATATTTATGTTTTTTCTTTAAAGGTGATTTCGTGATCCCAGCACCTCTGTCATCATCTTTATTCATTGTTCATAGATATCCTGAGAAAAAAGCTTATTCCCAAAGTTGAGTTTGAATTCCGATCTTTGCGTTTTGTGTTATGATCAAATTTTGCTTTGTTTCCCACGGCCCCATATGCTAAAGTCCCAGCATGCTTTAATTTCTGGTCCGTTACGATAGGAAATACAAAATTGAATTTCTTACAGATGCGACCGAATTTCCACGTAAGATTAGTTACAACGTGGATTACTAAGGCTTAAGGGTTCAGATGATATAATATCTCCAACTTTTTTTAGGTCGTCGGGGGGGGGGGCGAGGTTGTGGATCACGATGGGCCCCTTTAAAGGCCGACGCAGAGATTTCCCTATCAGGGCGCCTCAATTTTTCAACAAATTGTGGTTTATTTGCAGTACATCATGCTTGTCCATATACTAATCACGTGTGAAATAGCTAAGCTCAAATCGAAGTCCTTCATATAGAAATTTCACATCTTTGTTAAAAATTCCGTATCCGGAATTTTGTTATACACAGTATCTATGGCACTGTTATTTATACACAAAAAGTTTACTACATCAAACGAAAAATCCGATTCATCTCAAACTTTGGAATGAAGCTTCTAGGGACTATCTTTAGTTCGAGAGTTGACTATTTTTATTAATATATTAAAAATTATATTCCTGAAATCTCTGAGTCAGACTTTTAAGTGGTCTCATGTGACATCACTCCATCTATACTCAGTTTTTTTCACAATGAAGAGCATGGTAACTTGTGCGGACGTGAATGATTTGCAATCGACTTGGTGACCATGATGACACTAGTTCGCAGCACATTCCCCGACGTGACATGACGGTGTTGAGGCCGCAAGGCCGTTCTCTGCCATGTGCCACCGAGGGTAAAGACTGTATGGGACTAAATTTCACCATTAACGTGTCTAAAATATTTGTAGACAAAGTTGGATATACCTAAGGCATATCTACTGATTTTTAAGGAAATATACTACTTAAAATTGATTTAAAGTCTCGAGATATATTTCCTCCCAAAGTTTAATAATTTACCTTGTGGGACCTACAGAACACTGAAGTCATTCATAGATCAAACTTTTCAATTTTTGTCCAAACCCCCCCCCCCCCAAATCCATGCATTGCCATCTAGGAATCAGCATGAAAATTCATTCAAATAGCAAACAAGCCTAGTCCTTATATATAACTTCCTAAATTTCCGTTCTGTTCACAATTGAAAGCCCTGACCAACCGGCGACCTTATGTTATAACACGTCTATACCCAGTATAGAATCTATACCAGGTTGAAAGGGGGGTATTTCTAGGCAACCAATTAGACATGCTTCCATAGAGATTGTTTGGTTCGTATATGCTCTACGTCGTGCACGGTGCACCTGTACGAAAGAGGGAACTCACATTGCGTTGCACCGTGGACGCGTGGTATGACCAATAAAGGTCGCCGACCGCCTGGGATTTATAACATAAATAGTTAATAATTTTGCAATAAACATGCGACAAATTTCAGAATTTTCTTAAATTTGAGGGCGAATTTCCTGGTGATACTTTGATAAGTCACCATCTATAAACAGAATAGAGCCTATTGCGAAACTCAGTATATTTTCGCTATCAGAGTTTAAATTGTATCTTCCAGTGGGCGTTTGCTTTTAAGGAAACCTGTAATGCAGGATATAACTTATAGGTCTCCGTGTCTCTTCCATAACGAATTTAATCAAGTGCGGATGGGGTAGGTTGTTGTTGACAAAACAAAGAACCTGTAACCTATCTGCCACTTGTTTTGCACCAAATTCAACGTTGCGGGTCTGACCATAAATAACCAAATTAGGCAACGTGTAATCTGGTCGTGTAGTGTTCACCCCATACGACCTTCACTAGGACAAATCTCGGCGGGGGAATGGTTAACTCGTCAAGTCGGCATCAGAAATGTGCACCAGTACTTTAATAACATTTTATTTGTGTTCATTATGTGGCCATTCCGGCTCTAACATTTGTTACGCCTATATTTATGGTTATTTATTATTATGTAGAAGACTTGATGATTAAAACCGGCCGAAAATTGGTTCTTTTATTATCCGATAAAGATGGGATTATCATCTGGGGTATGGGGACTAGCGAATGACAACAACCTCAACACAACAGCGAATAGAAAGCTGTCGAGATCCAAGTCTTTAAGTGGTCATTGATTTCCTTAACCAATTTGATTTCAGGAGGGGTAAGTCAAGAAAACACTGTGGGGCTTGACGTGCGACACCCTACACCGCTAAAAGACGCAGCGGGACATCACATGGGCAGCCGAGACACCTGTGTGCCGTCTCCACAATTTTCGGAAAGACTTTTACCGCCCTGAAACGCAACGCTTTATACCCGCGGCACGCGGAGCTAGGTTTAAGTTTACAGCTTTAAAATTAGTAATAGTACTCAAATTATGCTTGAGATATGAAAACATGACAAACGCCGGGCCGGGTCGTATTTTTTGGTTTGACGACGGTTTGGCATTCCGTGCATTGAGAGAAACATTCGAATCAAATTAGTAGCCACCCTTCGAGTTTAAATACAAGGTGATGTTTTATAGAAAAGGTTCCCATGGCAATGAGATGATAAACATACTACTCAAATTTTTAGGCGGGACATTCGATTCCAATAAACAGTGCCAGTAAAAAGAATACACAACCAGTGACATCATAGTGATCAGTATTGATTTTCAGTCGTGTCGATGAAAGATTCACACCAGTCACCGGAAATTTTCTATTAATCTCTCAAAAACTCAATAGCACCCAATGGTAATCACCAACCCAAAGAATTGACTGCTTCAGTCCCTCCTTGTAGACTTGACCACAAACCACATCAATTCTATTTGAAATTCCTGGGACCTTTAAGAAGCCTTACAGGCAATAATACCAAACCGAAATTAAACGCTCTCTCGACTTAAGGGACATACATTGAAAACGCATAGCTTTGACCAAGATTAGATAGGAGTCCCGCCTGAATTGAAAAAACCGTTACTGGATGGGGTTTTTTTGTTACAGCTGGTAATCAAAAGAAAGTTGGTTGGTTGCTTCCTAGTGTAGGCCTATATGGTGATACTAAGTTTTTTTTGTTTGTTTTATTAACTGTTAACCTTAGTTTGGTGGGGAGGAGGCCAACATACAGATATGGTCACCAAACCCTTCTACTCGCAAGCTTAAACTATTACATTTAATATCAATGACATAAAAAATCTAGATATTTAGCCCCAGATCCAACAGAGAGCATACAGACCACGCATCATTGTGTCAGAAAGGGGTTGGTGCTGTTGCGATGATGCCATGACGAGGGGAGGGAGGACGACGACGTGACGATGTCGGCATTTTTGTCGGGTGCCTGAAGTCGTTGTCGGAGTCCGACGTTAAGTTTCGTCGTACACATCTGTCGCCTGCTAAATTTCAACGTTGGAGGTCATGGTTTTTACTACTCATTATTACTATATTCCTTTATATGCTTTCGTTTATTAATACTAACGTACACTCCTTTTGTAGTCGTCAATACACTAGTCATTCAACAAGTCTGACTCGCACTGGAGGTGATGAATAAACCTCAGCGGACCGTATCGGCGTACATGAGCCTTTGCTTTTACTGAAACTCTCATTCAAAGTGCGAAGTTCTATTAAATCGCGCGTGCGGAACTCACCGCGTTCACGGTAGGTACACATTTCACATTCATCAAGTTTGTTTGGTTGTTTTAATTGATCAAACTGTATGGATTCATAAGGAAATAATCACCTAAAATTTGATTGTGAGTGCTCTATAGGTCTCGGTGTGTTGTATGCACTGGAATTTGTTCAAATGAACGATTACAAAACAAAATTAAATAATTATTAATATTACTGATGATACTAGAGGTTCAAGGAAAAACAAATACAAAACAAAAAGCAGAAAATACAAAAACAACAAACCAAAACAAAACAAAGAGCAAACTAAACCAAACAAAACAAAACAAAACAAACAAAAACAGAGAAGATGCCTCTTAAACAAATTATAAAAGGATGCCAAGAATAATTTAGTGTTGATTTCCTATTAGTAGTTGGTTGTTTGATTAACTTGAAGGTGTCTAATCCCGTCCCATGTTGTTTACATAATGATACTATAGACTAAATGCATAGAGTAAACTTAGTCTACCGTCAAACATAATAATGAGGAGGCATCAATTTATTGTAGCGAAGAACCCGGTGATTAAAATAAATCAAAGTGGATGAGTACTACCAACGGTGGTCAACCTTCATCTGCTATGTTGATTGATTGATGAGTCTCGCGAACGCACGACTCCAGTGTTCTTGCTTACCAGCCTGCCACGCGAACAGACGTGTTGCCAACTCGAAAACACTCCCAATTCCCATGCCCAGATAGGTCTCTAAAACGGTGTGCTCCTGACTTGCCGTGTGCTAGACGGATGGCTGGTGCGATGAACTTGACCGAAAAGAAAATTGCCCTTTTCGACTCATGAAAGAGAGAGATTGGTCGTTCCTTCAAATGAAATGTCAAGGTTGTGGGATTGTGTTAGTTGTTGATTATGTTCTAAGAGAAGTAAAGTTTCGTGAAATAGTTGAGTTTCTTTATGTCTGTCTTGTTGGTGTATAATGGTGGAGTTGAGTATGGTTGTTTGATTGATTATGCGGGATAGACAAAGTTGGTGTGGCGTCGTCCTCGTCGGTGATGCCGTGGCCGATCGTGGTGCGTAGGGTGTTGTCGGTTTTGTGTCAGTTTTTGGTTTTAAAATTGGGGGTGTTTTTAGGCTCAAATGCCGTTTTTGCGTTTATTCTGACTGTTATAAGATTGTTGTCAAAAAGTTACAAGCATGCCAGCGTGTATATTTCAGTCTGATTGTTGTACCCGCGCAGTTCTCAGGCATTCAGAGTCTGGTCCGGCCTCATCCAAAACTCCGGTTCATCATTTTGATTCATTGTAACAAATGGGTGGTACCAGTATAGATAATTAAATAGACTTGACAATAAACTCAAGAGTAGAAACAGTTCTGATGAAATAGTGGATGTCATTGAATAAGTTTTGTCAACTTGAAACCCCGTCAATCATGTCATAACCTGTCGTCTGCTAAGATTGTTATGTGCTATAGGATTTGTACTCAAATGACCTTTATGATATATGACTGCATGCTGACCGCAAGAAATTTATCAGCAGCCTGTGTGTATGATAGAGCAAACCGGTGGTTGGATGACGATCGTGTTGGTGGTTTTCATAATGTATGATAATATATTCATTTTAGTCAAAAAGGATTCACGGGAGTCCAACTAAGCCCTATATACAAAAATGGAAATGGACGAAAAAACATTGTCTTTATCATGATTAATTAAAATCCGTGGTGGGTATGAGAGAAGGGGGTATTGCACCGATAATATAAGCGGGATCCCTGATTTATAAATGATTCAAATCAGCATTTCAAGGAAGTTTAGTTCATTAGAAAACACGTCAATTGTACAACTTTATCGGCATCAGGGAAAAATGAAAAAATCATGATGCATAAGATTTGTGTAGTGATAACCCCGGGGAAACCCGGGTTTATACGCTATAACCACTGATAAACTTTCAAACTTTAAACTTAACTTTGAACTTGAATGATAGATGAACTACAAACAAACAAAAATTAAGTGAATACTGTGTAAATAAGCTATAGATATTAGAAATTGCAATTTAAAACCGATTGGATCAACTCAGTGCAGTAGTTCATAAGAAGTTCTGGAGACTGGAAAAAGATAGTGTGTCTGATTCAGAGTACGAGGCAATGATTTCCTTCGTCTTGCGCTGTTTATTTCTTTACTGTCAGAGGATGAGCCCCCTTAAGAGGCCCCGGCCTCCAGCATCTATACATCATCATCATCATCCATCTCTTCATATCCCAGGCACAACTTAAGATTATAATACAACCCCTGCCTATGCCAACATCACACACTAGCAACCACCACAGATGGGCACTCATCTAAAACGAAGACGACTCATTGGCATCACACAAGGACCGTGAATCATGTTACACTTATTGGCGACATGTTTGAAACAACTATAGTCATTGATAGCGACAGTAAAACAGAAGCACACGTAGTACACTTGAGTTCAACTTTTCCAAGAACTGTAAGACTGCCCCCATGCCTGTGTTCTTTCTGAAGTTGTAATTTACTATACTGCAATTTTAACTTCAACGTCAACCATATGTCTGTTTCTTAAGTTCATGCTAAATACAGCAATGAAAGTTACTGTCAACATCATTGTATGGCAGTTTTCTCCTTGTTGTTGTTGTATAGTTGGTTAATTTTGCCACCGGATGATATTGTTATTCTAATTAATAATTACAAGTTCCTAAATCACAGAGTTGAATTAAAGCATGATGCAATGGAGTTCAAGTTTCTTTCTCACTATATAGTGTCTTCTCTTGAGAGAAACTATAAGTACATTCATCTGTACTTTAATTGCAGATGATTTAATCATTGTCACGTAAGCATAACGGTTCGGAGCATTTTTTTAAAGATTTAAAAAATTCAAAAATTTGCTAAATTTGGGTGAAATTAAACGCTATAAAAAGTTTAACGTGTAGACTTAGTGGCCGTTCCTTTAATATAAAATACATGTGCGATAAAGGTTTGACAGCGTATGTCGCTATTTGTTTTAAGTCACAGATATTGTTTTGGACTGTCAGCAAAATTCGCAGCCTTTCCTACTAATCTAGCACAGGCAGTACAGTAGACATTTTCAGCACGGTACACGTGCTCTTTACAACAACCACAACAACCATTACAACCGCCTACAACAATATCCTTTAAAGCCCCTCACAACTATATATTAAATACTGCGCACGTATCTTTAAAAAAATCCTCTTTAGTCTGCATTTCGAAAGGCTTTCGCCTATTGGAGGTTTTTTTTGTCTAATTATTATTTAATTATTTAGTGTCGAAAAGTCCAATTTCGACGACTAAGCGGCAAAAAAAATAAATAAATAAAGTGGCCTAAATTTTCATAAAAAATCCGCGGCATTTCGCTGCCTTTTTCAAATAAAAAAAGACATATTTTTTTTACTTTTTTTATTTTCTTCCCGTTTTCTCTGAGGCAGACCTTCTCCAGGATTTTTGCCTAGAATTTGTTTATGATCGACTTGTTCACAGTTCACACTACAATACAATTTTATTTCAGTTTTACTTCAGAGTTGTAATCCTTAAATATGAATAATACAATTTGATATATAACTTAAACCGCATCTCTAGTCTCAGGTATCTGGTATCAAACCATATCAGTGCTGCCAGCAGGGCTGGTATTACTGATGGCACGCTCCCACCACGTACGCAATCATGGCGAGTTTCCCTCGCATGTCGATTTTCATGCGCTGTATATGCGAGTTTACCCCGCTAATAATTCCGATTTTAAAACAGCGCTGCCTATCAGTTTGAACTCTATGTGCGAGTTTCATTCATAACTCATGTCCAGAATAAATCATGTCCAGATAATCAGTCCGAGTTTTAAAAAACTGACCAATGATTTTTTTTCACATGTGCAAACGGTACATGATTTTTTTTTCTCAACAGAGCAAACTCGACATTATTTTTTTCGCACATGAGCAAACTCGACATGGATTTTTTTCTCACATAGCAAACCTCGAGTTGCTCATGTCGAGTGTGCGTCGTTATATGTCGAGTTTACACCGCTATCTGTCCATTTTGCCCTCTATACATCGAGTTTTTGCTCTCTATATGGTGAGTTTGACATAAATCTGTCCAGTTTTCCTCATGTCCAGAAAAAAATCATGTCGAGTTTTCCTCACGTTGAGAAAAAATCATGTCGAGATTTTGAAACTCAGCAGAATTTGTTCTGGACTGAGGAAAACTGGACATGATTTATTTCAACTCACCATATGGGAGAGCAAAACTCGATTATAGAGGGCACCTGGACAGATAGCCTGTAAACTCGACATATATACGCTGCACACTCGACTATGGTCTGCGAGGAAACCTCGATAAAAAACATCGTGTGAAATCGACATAGCGCCGGGAAAAACTCGCCATGATTGATACGTGGAGCGTGCCATAATTACTAGACACAAGTGGCCTAGCAGCGCGTGAACGGGACACACATGGGTGGGAGAGGGGGAGAAGAAAGGGGACCCATTCAAAAGGTGTCACTAAAAGAAAGGGGATCACCACTAAG
>JAMKCH010039227.1:0-14886 GCA_023653785.1 Ophioderma brevispina
TATTTTTAAATATCCAAGGACACATATCGTGTGCCTCTCAAATTATGTCCTTGTAAAAGGTGTAGGTTTATATTTAGCCATTGCATGGTTGCTAATTGACAATGTTGTCCATTTTGAAATATTGGCATTTGAAGTTAAGCAAAAACAAAGAAAATTTTTCCCGAAGTGACAACATTCAGAAATCAACGAAAACAGAAACCAAAGTCAATTATATATCATTTTTGAGCTTATATATTGGGAACTTATGATACCCATCATCTCCAAAAATGGCATAATGTCATTATAAACTTGTATATTCGAAGAAGACAATGTGATTGAGGTCTAAATGTGTTAGTATCATGCACTACTCCTCCATAGCTGACCGCATAACCCCCGCAACCGCGCGCAAGTGGCTGTTGCCTGCTAAAACTAACACCGGGGATCCGTATGGCGCATTCAGCCACTGTCAAGGGATTTTTGCCGGCTTACTTTGTATTCAGTTTGTAGACCGTTATGGAACCCATCTTTTTCACATTCATACAAAAAATAAAAAAAATAAAAATCTTAATTTTAAAGAACAATTACGATGTTGATCGCTAAAAAGGAATTTTATTATGGGAATAACAGCCACATTTTTGGCAAAAATAAAGATTTGATGACGTCATTGCATTGATTGGTTTATTATTTTTGGCTTGGGGGCCCATTCAGGTAAAAATAACTACGTATCCCTACCTTGGAAAAAGCAACCGATTATCGTCATCGTCACGTCGGTTTTTGAATCATAGGGAAAAGGTAAATTGTTTGTACTGTTTAGGACCTAAATACAAACAAAACACGGTGTTTTGGGTTGAAAAAAATAATAGCACTTTGGGCAGAGAGGTCATGTCCAGACCTTGATTTAACATAGCTGATTTAATATTATCGGGCGCCCCCCCGAAGATCACAAACTATAGGATACCTTACACGTGACCTGGTACCTGCCGTGACACCAAACTATTCATCTGTTACCGTTTATAACAAATACGGCAAAGCACAAGCATTCTGTTATCTCTGTTGTCACAGCGTATCGATCAAGATGTAGACTATACCGCGGTTCTGTATCAGGATGTAGGACACGAATCTGCTCGATTTGGCATTGGGGATTTGTCCAAACGGTAATTTGTGATACTGCTACATGCATTTACTATGGCAGTCCCTCGGTTCCCGTGACATTAAAAAATCATCTCTTAAACCTTTGTTCCAAAGATCTTATAATATCATGATAAATTAATAAAAAAAATATGAAGTTCCCTCAATCATGCTTCTGTTAAATTACTGTGGCATAACTCAAATAACGCCATACACTTTCCCTGCAAAAGTAACATCCTCTAATCAAACATAATACCCTTGAACTACTCGCCATGGCTAAAAAAACAGAGCTATGCTCCTGTAGCCATGCGCACCGAGACTCTCTTAATATCAAACAGCCCCTATTATAATTATTATCCCCCCAAAACCGATTCTTGCACTCATGTCTGTGGTAATTGTATATTTAGTAAGGAAACCATTTGGATTTACTAAGAGACCGTATTCAATATGACGTCAACCACCGACATGTTGGTGTACAAGATGCAACATCTCGGACTACAATACTTAAGCTGTCAATCGATCCATGTTTAGCGCTTGCACCGGGATCATTGACAGGTGTATGTATTGTAGTCCTGGAATGCTTCTAATCTTGTCCACCAGCATGACTGGCTATTGAATACGGTCATACATCTAAGCTTTATTCAAAGCGTATAGATATTCAACATGATCTAATGTGTTTACATTTATCATTCAAGTTTATTTGATAGATGAAGCATCACCGACCATTACATTTCCCCCCCAAAACAAGGATTAATCGAACACCGTCAATAACTAAACTCCTATTCGTTAAGGTTATGCTGGCCTATTCTGTCTGCAATTATGTTATAACATTTTTTGTTTATCAGTGATGCACATTTTAAAAAGTCATTTTTCGATGAGATCCTTTTAAAAGAATATTACCTTAACGATAAATTGGTTTTTCGTTTTACTACAATCTTGACAAACTTGTTGGACACTTAGTTTGCAACACTTACTTACGGTTTGCATAATTCGACCATTTTTGAAGTTTTTTGGTATCAACTAAGCTTTTACTAATCTATAAACCTCTCCCTCCAACAGATGTGAGTATTTTTTAGGCGCACTGTAACACGATTTCAGGTTTTAAATTTGTTCTGGTGCATGGAGAGCTACAGTGGGTGCAAGATTGAAAGTGAACCACAATTTGAGAGTTATACCTACCTACTTTGTCAGTGTAGAGGTTCCATACTAACTACCAAAGGTTCATGTACCTTTTTGTAGTGGGGGTGTGAAACGAACTCCTTAAATAAGGCTCCTATGATTTTCTGCTCCTACTCTAACGTATACACACTAATGGCTGACTGACTGGGCCATAAAGGTGTCAAACCTACATACAAAACAAACTGGGAGTCAAACTGAAAATCAAGTTTTCGTATTCAGCTTGAAAACAGGAAATGTAATTTTAAGTTTTAATTCAATTTTATTACATACTTTAAGCTTTAGCTCTTTCTCGCAATTGAACGGACCTGCATAGACTAATTTTGTACAATAGAATTACCTTATACATGTTAAAAACTCAACTTCATTGTGTTCATGAACTAACTGAGACATGGACTTGTGCAATTCATAGGTAATGCTTGCAACCGAAGATTTGTTTCTTAAGCCAGTGATGGGCCGATTAATCGACTGCGTCGTCTGAGGAACTAGGGGACCCACAGGATCAGTGCTAGTTCCCATGTTGTTCACCTTGTATCAGCGATTTACCTCAAACAACATCTAGACAATATGCTACGCCGACGATCTTGCCCTTCTTCACTCGGACAGAAGCTAGACTGAAGTAGAAAGTACACTTACTGCAGATATGGCCCTACTTGCAACATATCTGAAGACCTGGGGTCCGTTTCACAAAGACGATCAATTGTAAGTTTGATTTATAGAGCGTTAACTCAATCAAGCGTAAGTTTGAACTTGATTGTAAATTCAAACTTACGCTTGATCGAGTTACGCGTGATTACAATCGAACGTAAATCTTTGTGAAACGGGCCCCTGGAGATTCAAGCTGAGTGAAGCCAAGACCACTGCTACTTCCTTTCATCTTAACACCAAAGAGACTCATCGCTTGCTTCAAATCAAACTCAGTGGAGCGCCTCTGCCATAAAATCCTACACCAACCTATCTAGGAGTGAACCTTGATCAGCAGCTTACTTATCGGCAGCATCTCGAGTCCGTATGTGCAAAGTATCTTCGAGGAATAACCTCCTCGCCGCCTTGCTGTATCTTCATGGGTGCTAGTCCATCCACTCTACGCACCACCGCTCTGGCTCTGGTCTACAGCGCTGCTGAATATGCCGTCCCAGCATGGTGCAATAGCTCTCACACAAGAAGGTGGACACAGTACTCAATGTGACCGTGAGAACCATTACTGACTGCCTTCGTCCCATTCCACCTGAGTTTCTACCAGTGCTTTCAGGCATTGCACCTGCAGTGCTTCGGAGAGAACATCACACACGGGCCTGGAGAATAAGGCTCTGTTGAACAACAAGCACCTGCTGCAATATACTGTCAAAGAATCACACCAGCTCGGCAAAAAGAGACTAGGCTCTCGTCGACCTTTCTGTCGACAAGCTGCTATTTAACTCTCCATCTCCCCATTTAACAATCTTACAGACATGGTACACTACCTGGCTAGATACCCCAAGACCAGACAAAATTCGCTATCATACCTATGACAGAACTCCCACCTGCTAGCAATCTTCCACGTAAGAAATGGGTCAACTTGAACAGGATTCGCACAGGAGTCGGTCGTTTCAACAGAAATATGTACCGACGGGGGCTGCGACCATCTCCAGCCTGCCAATGTGGCTCACATTCTCAATGAGTGCCCTACCTTTTGTCCACCGGTGGATAGACTTATTAAACCCCAACCAATCAACCGTGAGCTGGCGCCACCAAATTCAACACATTTAGCTGCTGCCTCAAACGCAAGCTGAGATATGGACTGATTTTCAATAACTGACTCTTTATTGATTGAACAATGGGAATTTAATTTGCTGAAGATATTTTATTATAATTATGTTACAAAATAGACCGTTTTATCCAAACTGATATGTTTTTATCACTAAAAGTGGCCAAACAGAATTTTTGGTTCTCTCCGCAATATTGACATAGGTTCTGAACCGAAAATCCGAAAGACACCAAATAAAAATCTTCTGATAGCCTCTTTATCCCTGTAAACAACCAAAGCAAAAATTTAAGCAAAGATAACGTTTACCCTTTCAAGGAAAAAAGTTTCCGGAATGTAGGTTTATTTTCTCACTATGTATTTAGCCTGTAGCATCTGAAGGGGAAAGAAGTCAGTCAAAATATTTTGCAGAGAAAAATACAAGTTTTCAAATGGTACCAAAATCTCAGGTTTGATGGCGTGAAAGGTGGGGTCGAGGCTGACGATCGGGTGGTGCCCCTTTAAATTATGCGCATCAGCTACTTATTCAAATTTCTTTTAAAAAACTAAATTTCGTCAAAATGTCACTGGCGACTTTTTTGCGGACATAATTACATTTCATTCCTCGCACCTATGCTATATCATGCGTTTCTTTCGTCAATGGAATAACGCGCAAAGTACAGATTAATTACGGAGGGTATAATATAGTTATGCCAAAGTCCACAAACAAATATAAAAAAATGATCAGCGTACTTAGTAATTGTGACTCAAAATGATAAATCGTAATTATTCAATTCAAAGCTTTTCTATAGTATATACTCAAATAGTCACAAATACATTAACTTATTTCATTGAAAAAATGTTAATAGACAAACATATATTACGGTAAATTGTACAAAAATAGTAACAATTACTTATTTTACACTTGTTATTGTAACTTAATTTATTGTTGAAATTTTAATTCTTGATGGGATATATGGCAACAAGATTATATTGTACTTCGAGTCCTATGGCAGAATCAGTACTTCCATGCCATGAAAACTATCAATACGTATTTATTATTATAACCCCCGGTCAAAAAGTTTTCTAAACTTTTTCATTTATTTATATATACAGGGCGAGTCAAAAAACAAAAAAAAATTATCTTGACTGTGTCCGCCATTTTAAATTTAAGTGAAAAATATCTAACATATGTGGTACATCTGAAAGCTTAGTTCATTATCTTTAATTTGTTGCAACGATAATTGTAATCGGTTAAATATAGGCAGAGCTACGGTCGTTTGAATCAATTAGTCAGCTTTTCCCCTATCCACGAATTCCCGTTTGAATGCACGATGGCCAACTTAGCAAATGACTAGCTAAAATGATGATAAGGGTATGTCTATGTCCATGTCAAATACAGTGGTATCTTAAAGGTGTAAAAGCCAGTGATAATGGTAAGTTTTATTTGAAAAACTTTTTCCAAGATGTGGCATGTTTTGGTCGACAATATAGGCAATACTTTAAAACCTCAAAAGGTTATCACCGATTGCCTGTTCCTTCATATGGTATGATCCATTCAACTCCTCCAGAAACATGTTTCAAGTTACTATTTTTGAAATGATTGTTATGAGTGATGAGAACATAGACATGTCAAGAGGGCATCTATTATAGGTTGTGACTGAATTTTGTGGGGTTATTTTTTTTTTTTTTTTTTTTTTTTTTTTTTTTTTTTTTTTTTTTTTTTTTTTTTTTTTTTTTTTTTTTTTTTTTTTTTTTTTTTTTTTTTTTTTTTTTTTTTTTTTAATCCAAAATGGCGGGCACAATCAGGGTCAAGTTTTTTTACTCACCCTGTAATATGATATTTGAAACCCGTTTGCATAGTGTTGTATATCAGTGAAAATCTTATTTCGTCTGTTACGCGACGTACCCAAGGTCAGAAAACAACCTCCCGTGGTTCATAAAACAAATATCACAAGAATATTTGCAAAGGTACCAATTTTGGGCAGCTCTGACCAATTCTGGGACTTCTCCAGATTGATAGAATATTAAAGAACATAGGATTGAGTATAAAATAGAAGTCTCTAACTTCTGCCTGAAGGTCATCTTGTGACTGGCAAGAAAATTACTTGCAACAGAATTTGTTCTCAGCAAATATCCATCATTTTGCAAACAAAACGGCCCAACAAGGTTGAAAATGTCTGTCGCAATTCTTACACCCCGTTCTAACTTGTTGGAAAAATCCATACCACGCATTGAGCGTGTTTGGACATTGAATACACAAAGTCTAGTGTCCTTGAAATCTGCTTCCTCTGTCCACAAAGAAACTTGTGCAGTTTGAGAATGTGAACAAGATAAAGACGCTGTGCTCCTAAGTTCATCTTCTAACATGTTCTACTAAGGAAGTTCACACACACACTAGTCCACAAAGAACTGGATTCAATCAATACCGGACTGTTGACAAAGCACTAGGTGTTTAGTAGTAGTAAACCAGTTTTTTTAAATCCGCGTTGTGTCCCGTAAACGGCGGGGGTGCCGGATTCACATCAACCGCCCTTACTCCTCCTTCCACTTCACCCGTTCCAATGCATCCTCCATCTCACCCAACCCTCTAATCTCCTCCTCCATTTGCCTCTTCCATGTCTTTTGCCAGTCCCTTCCTCCTCGACATCCCACCTCGAACTCAAAGGCCCTCCTTAAAGCATGCTCGTCAGCCTCTCAACACATGCACCACCAACGTACACCACTCGCCCTCGCCAACCGGCCCATCGCCCCTTCCAAACCCATCTCCACACCACACTGACCTGCTTCACCCCCCTCCCCCCCCCCACCACACACCACACCACGTCACATTAATCTGGGTCTTAAATATAGAGGGGTTGGTACTTTGCTAGAGAAGGTACAATATTCAATCGGTTCATTAT
The DNA here is from genome assembly GCA_023653785.1 of Ophioderma brevispina. NCBI lineage: Eukaryota > Metazoa > Echinodermata > Ophiuroidea > Amphilepidida > Ophiodermatidae > Ophioderma > Ophioderma brevispina. The sequence continues at coordinate 6,910 of JAMKCH010039227.1, forward strand.
TTGAATATGGTCAAAGTGTATACCAAACAACCTAAAATGAACCACCACAACATTGAAAGAAATTGAACATCATTACGAACAATACGTCAATCTTTAGCCCCTAAATGTAGTTTGTGATTTTAGCCAGAAAATAGCTTAAGGGACTAAAACATACCGAAAGGTACATACACCCTGCTCAAATTCTTTTCACATGGTTATGGCGGTTTATGATCTGGGTTCATGGAGGAGTTTGATGGGCGTTCCGGGCATAATCACTTACTACCGAGTAAGCTCATACTTCTGGGTGAAGTTAATTTCCACCTGGATGAACCTGATAAATCGGATGTTATTCGCTTTAATACAGCTCTCGCATCTTTCGGACTAGAACAGAATCTCAAAAATGCTACTAATGCCAATAAGTCATCCCCATGTGCTGACACCAGATATTTCGCTATTGTTGAGAATGAGTTTATGTCTTTCAATGAACTTGGTGAATCTGAAGTCTGTGATGTTATTCTGTCTTGCACAAACAAATCTTGCTCCCCTTACATTATTCCGACATGGGTCGTAAAAGAGTACATTGATTTCATTGTTCCTTATATTACTCGTATTTTCAACAGTTCTCTGGCAAATCTCATTTTCCCACAACTTCTCAAAAAAGGCCACTGTAACTCCTATCATTAAGAAGTTACTCTTGACTGGAACGATCTCCCAAATTACAGACCTGTGTCAAACATCAATTTCATAGGCAAGGTGATTAAGAAGACATCGATTATGGAGATTAGTAAGTACTTGGATGAAATAGTCTGAATGAAATATATTCAGTGTGCATATAAAAACAAACATAGTAATGAGTCCGCATTATTACAGGTTAAAATGACATCGATCTCGCACTTGACAACAATCAAACTGTCTTCTTGGTCATGCTTGACCTATCTGCTGCCTTTGATACCACTGATCATGATATCCTTTTCCATCGGTTAGAACATGACTTTGGTTTCAAAGGCACAGCCCTTGACTGGGTCAAATCATACATGACCGGTCACTTTTCATGTCAGCATTGTTGGCTCAAATTCTGATGACTACATCCTTGATTATGGTGTCCCTCAAGGATCGATTGTCGGTCCTAAGGTGTTCACAATGTACGCCTAGCCTATTGCCTTAATAATTCGCAATCACAATATCAAATATCATCTTTATGCTGATGATATTCAGCTGTACTATATAAAAAAAAAAAAAAAAAAAAAAAAAAAAAAAAAAAAAAAAAAAAAAAAAAAAAAAAAAAAAAAAAAAAAAAAAAAAAACAGAACATGCTGAAACTCAATCACTCTAAAACTGAGTTTTTATAGCTGCTTCTCCTCGCAACATGCATCGTGTGATCGAAACCAACATTTGCATAGGCAACACCGAGATATCTCCATCAACTACGATCAAAAACCTTGGTGTTACAATTGATCCAGCTATGTCCATATCATCCCATGTCATCCGATCAAAAACCTTGGTATTACAATTGATCCAGCTATGTCCATGTCATCCCACATTACTGCTTTATGACAGTCATTAAACTTCTCTCTCTGGAACATATCCCGTATCCGCCGTTATATTGACAGAGAGGCTTGCAGCAATGCAGTGAGAGCACTTGTTCTATCGAGACTTGACTATGCTAACGCCCTTCTATCTGGCTGCAAGTCTAGTGATATTGCTCGTCTTCAGCGTTTACAGAACAGAGCTGCCCGCATTGTATTCCATGTCCCTCGTCGTCACCCATCTTCTGAGCTTCTAAAATCACTCCACTGGTTACATGTAACAAGCGGATCATTTTCAAAGTCATTTTATATATCTACAATGATCTGTTACCAATATACTGTTTGAAGATCTATATCCCACTCAGAGAGTGTCTACGCTCGTCTTCTGATACTGTTCGTGTGTTTGTACCCAGAACCAAAAGGGCAATTGGTGATGGACCTTTCAGTGTATTTGGCCCTAAACTGTGGAATGATATCCCACATCATATCAGAGTCTCCTCTAGTGTTGGTAGCTTTGCGTGTAACTTAAAAACCTACTTGTACTGATGTTGTTTTGATGTATGTATTGTTTTGTCATCCTGCTCTTTATATTTACTTGTTTTTTTTATAAAGCCCTGTGATCAAGTTTGGATCATATATGCGCTATATTAAGCATCGTTTATTATTAAAAAGGTAGTGAAACAAGTTCCCAACCTTTGTAGCTATTTATTACATTACATGATTACATCTGATTCGCGTAGCAGTATGCTAACTGAGGTATACTTGTGTGACTCCATTTCTTATGTATTGCTTTATTCCGTCATGACGTGTGTGTCTAATTTTGCTACTTGTGTGTCTAATTGTAACAAAAGAAAATTCACAGAAGTATACCTGCGATACCTGTATGCTAGAATTTCTTATTTTTGCTGTCAAGATGTTAGCGGAAATGCGGTGTGTTTTTTAGAACGGTCAGGGGATTCTGAATTTAACGGTACTTAATACCAAAAGAGTCAAAATTTTCGAAATTTGCAGGAGTAGTCTAAAAGTGAAGGATAATGAAAAATGACAACGAAGAAAACGGCACTCAACTACGTGTTGTAGTAAAGTTGGAACGGAGTGTAATGACTAAAAAATCTGATTTTCTCTATATTATGTTGCTTTCAGTCTTATCACTTGCAGGGAATGTTACGATAGCTATTGTTTACAGACATGAAAAAATCTGATTTGTGAATTTTTTAAAAGGATTTTTTTGGACTCGGGTCTACTTCTGTCCAGATTCCTTCACGGTTTCATTGTTTTAGCGTAGTGAAGCTGAACCAGCGCTAACAGTATAGGAGACAAGCATTATTGGGCTGGAACCTGCTCTTGAGTTCGGACATAATGTATCTCCTCTAGGCTTTTTTTTCCCAATGGAAACTGTAACCCGATTTATCGTCTGGTCTTGCCCCACAAATTGAGCTGAATATCACAATATGATCAATTCTTTACCGTTTTAAAGTTCTTGGTATGTGAGAGGCCCAGGAAATTGCCTATGCAGCGGTCCAGGAAGTATGTTATATGTAAGTACGTTCGTTAATAACAGTACAAGACCAAAACACTGAAAGTGCCCAAGATTGACGGTTTTTTTGTTGCGATTGTGATTCTAAGACTGGAATTGAACTCTCAGTTTTCCGTAAGAGAACACGAAAAAAGTGCGTGTGATGAACATATTAAAGTGAAAAGCCTGTCGAAAAGGACACCATGCGGTCCCATTCCATCACCAACCCTCTCCCCCCCCCAGCGCGAGGCGCGCTCGGTGTTTGTCTAAAATGCAATTATAAACTATACCTTTGTTTACTCCTACGGTTTTGATACAGGATATAATAAATGCGTATACCAAACTCTAACATTAAAATTGCAAGAAGCGATGTTTACTGACGTATCTGCAAACACATAATTTAATTGAGATTCCCGATGTGGAAAAGTGAACCAGGTGAATGGCTGTAGCTGATTAAAGTTGCTCCGGAGTTATCTTTGCGTTAAGGTCCCTGTTAAGGTTGCGGCCACTAACAGTTTGGGACCGGAGTCGAGGTTTGGCTTCAAGCATCAATACAACATCTTTGAGGTAGACACTGGTAACAGTAGGGTGGAAATAGGTCCAAAACTAAAAAAGGTAATAAGGATTGATATCTTTAACTACGTTTGAGTTTCTAAAAACAAGCCGATGTAGAATATTTGATAAAGGCTGACTCAGAGATTTTCCCGATGACGGCGCCCTCAATTTTCAAACAAAATTGTTTTGTTTTGTTTGCCTGCTACAAGAATGCTGGTCCATACACTAATCACTGTGTGAAATAGCTAAGCTCAAATCGAAGTCCTCATATAGAAAATATCATTAATCTTGTTTAAAAATTCCGGATCCGGAAATTTATTTTGTATACACAGTATCCTATGGCACTGCCCCATACTAAATATAATATTTACTGCTATCATCAAAACGAAAAATCGATTAATCCAAACTTTGGATTTGAGCATTTAGGTAAATATTCTTTAGCCCTAGTTGACTATTTGTAATTAAATATTAACAAAATTATATCTGAAATCTCTGAGTCAGACTTTAAGTTAATAAATAAAGACCAAATTTAGTTATGTTTTAAACTTAATCTAAATTATAATGGATTACTTGGACTTCATTAAGACAATTTATAGTACTCCACATTCTGTGAACGAAGTTTTGAAAGTCATATCTGACGACTAAGTTTGAAAATAACGTCGTTAAAACGATCCCGGTGGCGCTTCAAAACCCAGGGCCATTCGGTGACAGAGAACTCAAACAATAGGGGGTCCTTGGGTAGAGACAGTAAAATTCCCCAAAAATAAGAGGTTTGGGTTTACAAATTGCAAATTATTCCAAAAAATGGGTCTGTTAAGAAAATTGCAAAATTTTCAACCAAATGGTGGTTCTTTGACGTGAAAATTCAAAGATTTTCCGAAAAATAGGGGTATTTGGGTGACAGTGTGGAAAATTAACAAAAACAAATACGGGGTATTTCGGTGACATTCAATAATATTATGGGGTCTTTGAACAGGTGAAGGCCAGCGATGTGGAAAATGGGGTTGCTTAACAGCATTCATTGCGCGTCACCTCATATGGGAATGCCCCCCCCCCCGTAAGTGATCCTCAAAGCTTCTTAAACTTTCCATTTCATGTCGCAGTGTTGGCTGGCCTTGTGACTGCATGATCAATTTGGAAGACGTTTATATCGACGTACATGGATGCAAAGAGGTATTACAATGATTACGTCATGCGCTTGTATGACGTTGGCAGTTGGCTTGAGGACATGAATGTCAATACCTCATTTGCATCCCATGGGACTTCTATATGAAAAGTCTATCCATAAATTTAAAATTACCGTGATAAGAAAGGAACATATACTTCGCAGACCGTGCATTCAATGGAAGATATAATTGAAAGGTGATTGGTGGTACCAGTAGTAAACCTACTTCCTGGTGGATACTTAGGATTGATTCTATCCATTGTTAACGTTACGTCACTAGCGCTGATAGCTGTTGGTTCAGCCCACCATACTTCTACGCTGTGGCTTCGGCCAGTTATTTTGCGGACGATATTTTGAGGACATATGTGATTGTTGGTGGTGGGATCCATCTATCACAATGAACTATGCAAGAAAAAAGGGAAAATAAGTTTCAATGAAATCGGTTGCTTTAAAAACGCTACAGACAAACATTTGACATTTCCGGAAGGAAATAGTGAATCGCCTAATCACAAAAATGGGTACGGTCAATTGCTATCACTATAGTTAGTAAGTGGACTAATATGAGCAAAAAAAACTAATGTATGAGATTTCATTGATTGATATGCTACTAAATCAAAATAGTATTAGAGGACGGTTCAATAGATATAATCTTCAGCAATGGCTGTGGAGGAGTTTAAGTATTTTATCCTAGTTAACCGTTTTGCTTTTCAGCTCCTTCGTTCCATTATGTTTATAAAATGTATTTGTACACAAGAATTGTATTCTTCGTGCGATGGGAGCTCTGGTGAAGGACGAAAGATTCTGTTATTTTATTGCAAGCACAATAGGCCGACATTACAAATTCAGCTTACCTATTACTTTGCATTCACACACTGACTGCAGTCCACGTTCTCCAGTAAATGGATATGTTACAGGGTTTCTCAAGGTCGAAAGAATCCCCTGGTTGGTGGCTTCTTTCAATGGACAGCATACCGCCGGAGGATCCGGTGGCTAGGTTCTACCCACCACACAGGTACAGAAGATAGCCCGCCTAGTGGAGCACTTCTTGTTATATCAAGAGGGCAGGAGGTATATTTGGATGGCTGAGGCCAGTTTACTGTGACAGTAAAGGTAAACGTGTGACAATAAGATGTTGTCAAAAAAGTGAACTTATATAAGAATTTGAAATTGCCATTTGTTTCCATATTTATCTGAAATGGAAAGAAGTCATACGAACATCCTCAATAACTCAACCAACATGGGCAATTCTGGTTAATACGGTTTCCGGACGCAAATATTACAAATGTTGAAAAAAACTAAAATTCTAGCAATATTAATTCCAAAGTTAGACACTTTTTAAACTAATAAACTTTTAGATTTGTTTTATGTAACAAGGGTTTGTTTTATTGAATTAAAAAAGGGGAAATTTGTTTTGTTCCAAAATTCATCAAAGTTGAGGCTTCAAAAACGCTCAACATTATAAAGCCAGCAATGACATTAGTCTCGAGGTTCAAAGCTAAACAGGGTTTCATTGTGGAAATGCGAGAGTAGGTTTTGCCTCTTTTGGGACATTGTATTGTAAAAATAAATAGTAAAAATTGATTGTTACACGTGGCAAAATAGAATTATTCACTCATTCGGAAATAAACATTATAACCTTATTCCTATATTTTCTCTCAGATTTCTTCACTCCATAATTACGTGACGGGTTGTACCTTAAAGGTCCCCGGAAATGCAAATAGAATTGATGTGGTTGGTGTCAAGTCTGCAAGGAGGGACTAGAAAGCATTCAATATTTGGGTTGGTGATGACATCATTAGTGAAACTATTGATTTTTCAGAGAGTAATAGAAAATTCAAGGTTACTGGTGTGAATCTATTCATTACACTGACAGAAAATCAATAGTTTCACTAATGATGTCACTGGTAGTGTATTCTTTTTTCTGGCCCTGTTTACTGGAATGGAATGTCCCGTAAAGATTTTCTGGGACCTTTAAAGGGCCATGGTCCTCGATCCCAGAACCCCAAATTTTACCGAAGTGATCAAAGTTTTGTTATCTGAAGAAAGCTACTACTTTTTCATTTACCCTGTGAAATCTTAGGGCTAAAGGATGTTTGGTTTTGAAGTTACGAGCGAAAATGTATCCCGTTTTGGTCGACCAATATTAATGTTACAGAGTATTCTATGGGGCTTACAAAATCACGTTTTAGCTCTCACAAAAAATTGAAATATCGGCGCGAAACTTTGTAGATAGGGTTTTGGGTGGAGGCCATTTTATTAAGATTAAAACTTTATATACTTAAACGGGTCATCCCTCGTTAAAGGGACATAATGGCATAAAAAAATGACATAATGAAAAGGACCCTTACTGAAATCACTTCCACGAGTTTGAAAACAATTCGGATGTTTACATTCTGTAAAAACAGTAAAAACAGGAAGAGTTCCGGGGGAGGGAGGTGGTAGTTTGTGGCAATATTTGAAACAGAAAAGCAAGGTGTTCACATCCCTGACAGAATTTACAGTGTATCTAGCATGTTTGCGACACAATTCAAAAGAATTCAGACCGGATTCAGGCATTGTACTTTAGGCTTGTACTAAGATATTGATCTGGCAAGTGAAAGATGGATTAGCCAGGATTAACACATATACAATAGAAATGGTCTGTGAGCTGATGACAACATGCTTTTCAAGTTTGGTAAATGCTGGCAGTAATGTCAGCATCCTTGTTCCAGAAATTGCCACAAACTGCCACAACCCCCTCCCCGGAACTCTTCCTGTTTTTACAGAATGTAAACATCCAAATTGTTTTCAAACTCGTGGAAGTGATTTCAGTAAGGGTCCTTTTCATTATGTCAATTTTTTCATGCCATTATGTCCCTTTAATAATATAATATGAAGGTTTATAGAATAAGAGAAAGTAGGTAAAACTTCGCGTCATAAGTCTTGATTTTTAACCACCCTCTACAACCTTAATATACGGAAACATTGCATTAGTGTACGGCAGTTGAATCATTTTATAACAAATCAATATTTTTTTTCACATATCCTATTATGACTATCGAAGTTATTTACAAATTCAAAATTTTACGACTTTGCCCAAAAGTGAGTTGCGCCTTTGCATGGATTAAACCTCGACTTGTCACTAGCACTCAAAAACATGGTTCATTTAATTTTCCAGGGTTCGTAAAAATGATTTCTTGGATTGATGCATAGATAAATACTAAGCTGTTACGTGTTGTTTGATCGGTTGGGAAACA
>JAMKCH010039228.1:0-56201 GCA_023653785.1 Ophioderma brevispina
TGGAGTTATGAGGGGAAAGGAACCCCTATGAAAATCACAAATAAATGTGAAATCGACCTGGGTATGCGGCTACTATGTACATCTTCCAATACTTAGCATTTTGATTTATAAGATGAGTGTTGGATATGCCACTTATCATGCCCATGTGGTTAGCACACTTATTAGGTTCATATAAATAATCCAAAGCAATATAGATCAACGGGGGGGGGGGGGGGGTAAAATCAATCAAATTAATAAATACCCTATCCATGGTGATGTGGCTACTGCCTCTGACTGCATTTTTCACCAGGAAGAGTAAAATGCGAACTATATTGTAAAATTGATTCAGAATTCCATTCATCATTTTCATAATATCTGCACAAATTAAGCCAAAACAAATATCCATTAACGGCAAGGGGGGGGAGAATAGCCTCAAAAAACTGGGGGGTTATGGAGTGAAACACGTGCTATACTTCGGTCTGGTGTCTTTGTTGGTGTGTTTAATTTGATAGAATAAAATAAAATCCTACCACTAGATTAGCTAAAATAATATTGTCTCTCATTATTTTGGAAATAAAAATCAAATCAGATTCGTGTCAAACTTTCAAACTTTAAAAAAAAAAGTGGGGGGGGGCAGGTTGCCCCCCCAGAGATTGGCCGGAAGAAAAAGCTTGAAAATCATGCTAAATGCAGCAATCGGGGGGGGGGGGGGGGGGGGGGGGGGGGGCGGGGGGGGGGGGGGTGGTGGACACTTTTTAAACATCTTGCCGACGGTGGACACATCCATTAGAGTAATTATGCTTCTATACTCATATTTTAATGATATTAAACCAGCACACGTTAGTATTACATAGCTTACAAACATCAGAAGTCAGAGGGACCTATCCCTGCCTGCCTCAGTCTTCTTGCACTAGGCCATGGGCTCGTAAATTGTATTTTGATTTTAAATAAAAACATAGCCAAGTTGCCTACATGAATTTTTCTTCGTGTGCGGGGGGGGGGGCAAAAAATATGTTGCTTTAAAAGGGGGTCAAAAAAATAATGAAGACTCTTTGACAGGGGCATCTGATGAAAAAGAGAATGGGTTGATCCACCATTTGTTTCCCCCCCCCCCCCCCCCGGCCAAAGAAAAAAAATGACAGCCCCTAAGAAGGTTGTGCTGCATGCCGATAGGTCCCTGAAAGAAGCCAACATGAATAATGAGGTGAATTTTGGGTAAAATATTTCTTTGATAGGAAAATTGCGCTGACAGGACCTTCAAATTTACTGAACTAATAATTCTAGGTAAAGAGGATGGCCAGTAAGGCCTTAATAACGGAAATATCGTTTCTTCGCAAAGAAGGTTGCCCCGAAGCCTAATAATTTAAACTAGTAATTTCTATATCCTAACATCCCAAGAGGAAAATCTGACCGTCACCGCAAAAAAGGGAATTGTAGAGTTTAGTTGGGTGATTGTTCGTGTGTAGCAAATTTGGGGTGGGTGGGTGGGTAACACATTTCTTCAAGGATAAAAAAGTGCGCCACAGGCCTATAATTTACTGTCTAATATTTCTTAGCTGGAGGATTGACGCCAACAGGGCCTATATTATAATTATCATTTCTTAATGTAATGATTGCACCGCCAGGCCTTTATATTACTGAATTAATCATTTCGTAGCTACGAGGGGGTCCCATCACAAGCCTATAAATTTACATAATAATTATTTCCTCAGATGGGAAGCTTAAGCCACAAGATTATAGATTTATGGACAGCCTATAACTTTATAGGTCACAGGCTAGGCCTATAATTTAATGAACTAACCATTTTTTAGCTAAGGGGGTTGAGCCACAGGCCTGTCCTAACCCTGTGATTATAGGGTTAGGAGAATGTCCAGTTATCTCACCCTATACACTAACCATTACCCGAAGATGATTAAAAATTAGGGTTAAACTATGAGGTTTGACAACCGTGGATTGTCCGCAGATGTAAGGTAAAATATCATGTTTATGTCCCCGGTTGTAAAATGAACACTCCACACACACACCCACATACAACCCCCCCCCCACACACACACACACACACATACACACAGGCCCGTAGCCAGGAATTTATTTGGGGGTGCGGATTTCCAAAAAGTGGAAAATTTGTACCAACAAACAAATTTTTTTCTGCTCGCTGCGCTCGCCTCCAAAATCTGAAGGGGGGAGGGGGTGGGGGTAAGAAGGAACGAAAAATCACCGGTCACAAAACAAAAACATTATATTAATACTTATAATAATAATTATGCCTAATAGTAATACAGTAGTATTGTCCAGGGGTATTGCCCAATGGTTATTCATATATCATGCACCACACCTTAAAATTTTACATAAGCGGCAAAACTTCAACGTGGCAAAGCGTACCTTCAACATGATAAAGCGGACCTTTGTCATTTTTTGGGGGGATGCGTCGCCCCCTTCCCCCCCCCCCCCGGCTATGCCCTGATACACATACCAAAATCACAATACTCTTTGCATGAATATTTTTAATCACTGGTGTAGCTATTACTGTGTTTTCTCATTATGATTTAGTGCAAGGATTCTAACAGCTCAATCTCGAAACAGCATTGGGGTGGGGGTAAGATTGGGGGGTGGGGCGGGGAAAGAAAGGGTATTTACCAAGGTTATAGAATGTTTTCGGTGTCAAAAGGGTTGTCTAAATATATTAGTGGGACCAACTCCCAGATTTGTGATTAAATGTATTAACCTGAGCATGTTATTCAAATTTTTCATACCGAAAATAGGGGGTAACCCTTGACCCCCCATAACTTAATTTGTACACGTTTTGAATTTTTTGCTCATGCATTTCTTGACTCCTGGGACCTATAGCTACAATTTGATATATGACAACCTTTGTTCAAATTAGGTCACCACCTATCGAAAAAAATCGGGGCTCTGCTGCAGCACTATGTGTCATTTGTGCTGTCATATTTTATATATATGTGGTCAGAGTACTTGAAGAATTGTTTAAACGGTGCTTGTTCAATTGTGTTTGGAACATACTTGGAAGTAGTATCAATTTTTATATCAGATGAAAGGTCATATGTTTCTCATTGTCATCCTGAAATTCTTTCTGAAGATAGAAAACTGCCATTTTAATGGTTAGGCAGCCTGGTTAGAATTGTAGTGAATAGGGCCTTGCAATATGCATTATCACTTCTACCATCAAAACTGCAAGTTTGTTTCCCACAAAACATGATGGTGTGTGTATGCAAGTGACAGGCTCCTAGATCCGGTAGAGAAAATGATCACTTGCAACAAGCACCTTTTAAGTACAGTATATCAGTGATATTCAAAGATATTGAGGTCCATGCCCCTTCAACAGGTTAAGTATTGATGAGTGAAGTTTTGGTTAGTGCATGGGTAGAAGATTGTGACATGCTAAGTGGAAATTGCACAAATTACACAGACAAGAAATGCGAGCAAAATGCGTGTGCTCATGCAAAAAAGAGAAAAGTTAACTGCTGAAGTTATTTAAAAGCATTAAAGAGAACAGTAATACTGAAGTGTTAGTCCGAAGTCAATGGATCACACATTGTTGACATTGGTAGCTTTGCCAAGTGGTAAAATTACTGCAGCCACTGAGATGTCACACATTGTGTGCTGGACTGAGTTGAAATAGTTGGAAACTGGCATGTTACTAGTATCTCACTGGTTTCTTTCTTTCTTCTTCCATCACTTTAACCGCTAATATCTCTGACATGTCTGCACAGATTTTGGCCAAACTTCTTCACATGCACCCATGTTCTGAGTGGGGTCAGAGTTCATTTGGGGGTCACAAGGTCAAAATTTAATTTTCACAAAAATCCTTTCACCCACCTCCAGGTTACATTGCATGGTAATAATATGATGCAGGTAGAACCTGAGAAGCGAGCACTCGGATTCACTTTTATTTTGTCAGATTTGCCATGGAAAATGCACGCAAGAATTCCCTAAATTACCGTTTGGAAATCCCAAATGCCCAAATCCAGCAGATCGTGTCACGGTGTACTGTCCGGCCCCCTAGTTTAAATCGTATTTATTCTTTCTACTTCCTTGCCGAATAGTATGACAGATTTGGTCCCAAAAATGTTTGTTTATCCAACCAGCCCCGAAACATATAACAAGAGCACCAATGGTGCTGTAGCTCAGCAGGTCATTAGTATGGGCCTTTAGCAATTGATTTGTGGCACAAGAAGGAATTTACCAATTTTGAAAGAATGCCCATTTAATTGGCCCATGTGATGTTTGACCCAAACCTGTGAACACCTCATATAGGCCTTGGGTCAGCGGTTCTTCTAACCAAGCTAGTGATTATAACAATTGATTTGTGCACAAGAAGGAATTTACCAATTTTTGAAAGAATGCCCATTTAATTGGCCCTGGATGTTTGAGTATCCCAAACCTGTGAACACCTCTAGAGGCCTGGGTCAGCGGTTCTTCGAACCAGTCTAGTGATTATAACAATTTGTGATTTGGGCACAGAAGGACTTTACAGATTTTCAAAGAATGCCCTTTAATTTGCCCATGTGAACCTTTGACCCAAATCTGTGACCAACCCATATGGACCTTGGTCAGCGATTTCCCTGACAGGCTGGTGATAATAGGAAATTGCTTGTGGCGCAAGGAATTTCTAGATTTTCAAAGAATGCCCCTTTATCCCACATGCCCTTTAACCCAAATCTATGAACCCCCCCTATGGGCCTTTAGGTCAGTGGTTCTTCTTACCATAATTGGTGATAGCACAAATGTGATGTGGATCAAGCAAAATGAGTCGGAAGTCACAAGTATTGGTTATGAATGAAAGCCAACAAAGAAAATGTTTTTTGTTCCTATTGTTTTTTTTTCCACCCTTCAACGATTATATCTTTTGGAATGATTGGTCAATATGGAGGATTTCCGCAAATGTAGCTTTTTATCTGCATGCATACGCACTGAAAAAGTAAAAATAATTTTTTTAATTTTTTTAAAACAAATTTATTTTGTGGCACAAGAAGGATTTATAGATTTCAAAGAATGCCCCGTTAATTGGCCCATGTGACCTTTGAAACCCAATCTTTGAATACACATACGGGCCTTGGGACAGTGGTCCTTCTTAGGCACATTTAGTGATTATAGCAATTGATTTAATGTGCACAATAAGATTAATAGATTGTCCAAAGAATGCCCCTTTAATCAGCCCTGTGATTTTGACCCCAATCTGTGAACCACCCCCAATAGGGGACTTGAGTCAGTGATACTTCTGAGCACATTTGGTGATTATAGCAATTGAATTTGTGGAACCAGAAGGAATTTATAGATTTTCAAAGACTGCCCCTTTAATTGGTCCATGTGATCTTTGACCCAAATCAGTAAACACCCCATATGGGCCTAGGTTCACACGTTCGTCCTGACCAAGCTAGTGAATTAAATTGATTTGTGGCACAAGAGGACTTTATAGCTTTTCAAAGAATGGCCCCTGTTAATTGGCCCTGTGACCTAATTGACCCAAATCTGTAACAACCCCATTGGACCTTGGGTCGCGGTTCTTCTAAACCCAGTCTCTAGTGATTAATAACAATTGCTTTGTGGCACACAGAAGGATTTATATATTTTTCAAAGAATGACCCTTTAAAATTAAATCGGCCCCTGTGACCTTGAACCCAACGCTGCGAACACCCCACATGGGCCTTGAGTCAGCGGTTCTTTTCTTCTGACAAAGTCACTATGATTATAGCAATTGATTTTTGTGGCACAAGAAGGAATTTATAGATTTTCAAAGAATGCCCCTTTAAAATCGGCCATGTGAACCTTTGTGACCCAATCTGTGAACACCCATATGGAGCTTGGTCAGCGGTTCTTCTAACCAAGTCTAGTATTATAGCAATTGATCATCTGTGGCAACCATAAGGAATTCAAGATTTCAAAGAATGCCCCTTAATTGGCCACATGACCTTTGACCCAAATCAGTAAACACCCCATATGGACCTGGGTCACAGTTTCTTTCTAAATAAGTCTAGTGATTATAGACATTGATTTGTGGCACAAAAGGAATTTATATCATTTTTCAAAGAATGCCCCTTTAATCGGCCCACTGACCTTACCCAAATCTGTGAACACCCCACATGGGCCGTTGGTCAATGATATTCTGACCGATTTTCGCTCCAATCGGCCAAGCGTTTTGGCACAGATGCATTATGCAAGTGTTACAGACAGAGTGATAGATAGAAGATAGATAATAGATAGATAGATAGATAGATAGGATAGATAGATAGATAGATGATAGATGTAATGCGATGCAATTTCAGATCAAAGAATAACATCATTGCTGTTTGAAATGGCCTTAAAAAATCCTTTCTTTGATTTTAGTCTCTGTGAAGACTTGCTTTTTGATTTTTGGGAGTTTGGTTTAAAAACTTGCCAGGGATAGATAAAGGGGAGTACAATAGGAGAGTTATAATAGAAATGTCTCAGCAGGCGGCCCACCGAGTTACACTACGATATGATTGAAGCTTTTACCATGTATTGTTGTTGATATTTTTAAGACGTAGTTTTAGGTAACATCTTTATTTGAAAAGACAGGAAGGTGTACCTACATTAAATTTAAAGCTTAGAATTTTGAGGATTCATTTTACACATTTTTGCGCCCAATTGGGCGTTTTTTCTATTTTCTTTATTGAAATGATAGAAGGTGTAACCTATTTTAACTTAAAAACTATAACTTGGGGATTCATTTTTTTAACACATTTTGCGCCCAATTGGGCGTTTTTTCTATTTTCTTTCTTTGAAATGTAAGGAAGGTTAAGCTATGTTAAATTAAAGCTTATAACTTGGGGATTCAGTTTTTAACACATTTTGCGCCCAATTTGGGTTTTTTCTATTTTCTTTATTGAAAGACAGGAAGGTTACCCTATTGGTTTAAATTAAGCTTATAAATTGGGGATTCATTTTTAACATATTTTGCTCCCAATTTGGGCGTTTTTTTTTTCTATTTTCTTTTTCTTTATTTGAAATGACAGTAGGTGTAACCTATGTAAATTAAAGCTTATAAATTGGGGATTCAGTTTTTTTTTTTTTTTTTTTAAAATTTGGGCTTTTTTTCTAATTTTCTTTATTTGAAATGACAGGAAGGTTTAAACCTATGGTTTAATTAAAAAGCTTATAATGGGGATTCCAGTTGTTTAACACTTTTTGCGCCCAATTGGGCGTTGTTTTTTCTATTTTCTTTATTTGAAATGACAGGAAGTTGGTAACCTATGTTAAATTAAAGCTTATAACTATGTGAGGCCAAATGTCACACACAAAGACCAATGTCAAAGGTCACCGGAGAATCAATTTTAACAAGGTGATTGGTTCTACATGCACTCTTATGCTCATGTATCAAACATCTACTTTGATTCAGGTTAGGAGATTTCTTTTTTATACCATGTTTCTGTAATAAAATGCAACTTAAAACTAAAAAACATTACTCCTTTAAAAATGCTTTTGAATGTTTGTTCTTATTTCTTGTAAAATTATGGATGGCGACCCGACACCAGTTGTGTTTTTTAATACTTGTTTTCTAAATTATCATGATTTACTAAGATGTATTGAACTAAGGCTTAAAAAAGTGATTTTTGGCACATGTCATTGGGGACCCGAGGCTGCCATAGAAAATACAACGTAATAATTCCCTAAATGACGTTTGAAATCCCTAATGCCCCCTCGAGCACATCGTGTCCGACCCCCCTGAAATTATAACAAAATTATTTGAGCCTACTAAAATACCAAGCCTGAGCAAGATGCCCACTTGGGAGGTTCTGTTTCTATCCGTGTTATTCCTCAATGATTTGCAAAAAATCGGCCAACCAGCTACTGGTTTAACAACAAGTCTAGAGCTAGAATGTATAAACAAGTAGTCCCATTTGCCAGTAATTTTTTTACTGGGGTTGTGTTGTGTGGTCTAGTGGAAAAGCGCAGGACTTGTGATCATTAGACCGTAAAAATTGTGAGTTCGAGCCCACTGTGGTCAACTGGGCAAGATACTTAATCTCAATTTCCTCATCGACCCAAATGAAATCAAGGGAGCTGCTATGGGAATATTACAATCTAACTGCTGATAGGTTGGTGCGCTGAAAGGCATGCCTTTGAGCAGCCACTGACAAAATGATTGTGACGATTTCTTGAAGGCGGCATATAAGTAATAAATAATTGTCAACCACGCTTTGAGCCTGTTTATGGGGATTAAGCGCTATAAAAATTGGTTATTATTATTATGATTTTGTTGGTTTTGAGTGTATGGTTTTGTCTCTTGACTCTGATCTGACTGCTGCCGCAGTACATGAGTGTCAATTGGGATGGCACGGTCCCAATGAATCGTAGACAATACTTTGATTATATACTTCGTCCAGCGTCCGGCCTGAACGAAGTAGTGATGTCATAGCAGCTGCGCAGCTATTGTGCATGCGTATCGCACACGCCGACTTTGTGCGTTTGCGATTACAGCTGCGGTTTAGTCTGCGATTTGCACATTTAAGCTTGCGTGAAAGCTATGACGTCACTCCCTAGTTCAGGCTGGACGAAGTATACCACCAATTAGGGGTATACCACCAAATTAGGGGCTTCATAACAGTGCGAACTGATAAATGGAATAATGTTGGCACATTGCAAGAGATGCAGTGTGTATATTTTGCATAGTGCACATGATTCTGTACAAATGCTCAAGTATCGTTGGTTGGACGCGAAACAATAACCGAATAATGTCCGCCCATATTTGGTGGTAATTGACAAAGTAAGACTGTTACGTAGCAAGATAGGCTAGTCGGAGCTTTACCCCAGCCTAGGCTAGGCTATATAGGTCTAGGTTCTACTAATAATATTGGTTGTAACACGGATCGACGATTGGAGTATTGCATACAAGGAATATAAATTTACACTAAATGGAACTTCAACAACTTTTACAATATATCATATCAATGTCATGTCACTGGTCATGAGGCTGACTGGTTGTGGCAATAATTTTAAAATTCAGTTGATTTTGATGATGGCATGATGTTGCATTTTGATGTTTTTTGTAATAAGCAATGTCAGTTTATGGACAAAAAATGAGAATTAGTCCTATTATTAGAGATCATGTGTAACTAAACTGAGTTTATCCTAGCCTAGGCCCTAGCCTAGCCTAGGCCTAGCTAGCCTAGCCTATACTCTTTGTCAGTAATTCTGAAACAAAATTCAGGCGACGTGCGCATAAACCCGGAAGTGTGTGATGAACGCTTGACAACGAGAATCCAATACGCAATTGAACAGACGCGCGTGCCATTTGTTTCAGAAATTATGACGGTGATTATACTTAGTTATAGGCATGTGTAGGCCAACAGTTACATGAGTTAGGTGTTCAGTAAATAACCTTACCTAAAAAGTTGAAATTAATGATTAACACCTAAACTGCTGGCCTGTTTAGGTAGGCCCAACAGCGGCTCAGAAGACCTTCCCAAATACCTTTTCGCCTACAAATTCGTTTTTCCGTGCCACCGGGAACCTCTCATAGCGATAACACGTAATCATAGTTCCGCACAACAAACGTTCCTTGTACATTATCGAGAGCTGCGCATAAGTCTAATGGGTTCAATTGTAATGAACGATCAAGAAATGATTCTCGATTGCTATGCGCTTCTTTGTGTAAACAGTATTTTCAATATTTCTTCATCTTCAGAATTTCTTGAAACCAGCCAGAAGCTAGTATCAACTGTAGGGCATTTAGAGCGTATGATTGAGCGAACAGCAATTGAGTGTAGGCCCCCCCCAACGTCCGCCAGCGGCATGATTAAAACAACTGCGCGCAATATGAGACTATTTATATGATTTACGTCACAGCCTGGTATCAGCTCTGTGTTTACAAATTCCACTTGTACTTTTGTAATACATTCGCCACATGATTCCCTACTTCTGAAGATAAATTTCTAGTAATTACAAGTTTCAGTGGATATATCCAGCATTTTTACTTATTTGTATAACTGTTTGTTGGGTCATTTGGTAAGAATAGGCGGTAACTTGGGCAGGTAACCGGGAACGGTAACTTGAGTCTAGAAGTTGATACCGAGTCTAGGCGAGGATGTATGATTTGTATATCATGTCTAGGCATCGGGCTAGGAACGGGGCTAGGAATATCGGACTTGCATGTTTATTTTCTTTTGGACTTGGCAATTTCAAATTCATGTGCATTGCTTAACATTGAGTTTGTGTACCGTTCGTGACCGTGTACTCTCTAGCGTAGTAGGCTGTCTAATCTCTAGCGTAGTAGGCTGTGTTGATAGTACACTTGACCGATGTTACCTTCCCGGCGACAAAGAAAGAAATGGAATCAACACGCAATTTCCAGTCGATAATTTAGTTCACGCGCAAAGGATTATGGGGGCTGGCTTCCGAGCTGCTGTTGGTAGGCCCCAACTTAGGGCATGAACAAAATGACTAGGCCATGTACATGATGTAGGCCTTATTACTCTGTTTACTGTTCTGAAGCCTGAATTTCGCAACAACTACAACGTACAAGTTACTCATGTACTATGTGCTACAACAAATAACAACAGAAAATAGCAAATTTATTTGCATTTGCTTTCGGTTTCACGATTCCGATGAGCAGACCCCAACCCTTGATTCCCATTCTGAAAAAAAAAATATGAAAATTGAAACAATAAAATTATTGACAATCTGCCAACAATCATGAAATTCGCCATCGCCAGACAATCTGTGCTGCCCTGCTATGACCAGAACGATCGCTTTGCACTGTGTTAAGAGTACAAGGTTTCCGAATTTACAGACACCAAAATACGACTGAAAATTTGACATTCTTCTGACTTTTAAAACACAAATTTAGATTAATCTAGCGATCGCTGATATCTTTACCTACCACTGTGATGCAAATCTTGTGAAAACTCGGTGATATAACATTGCAAATCGATCCAAACAAGCCGTATAAATGCTGCTCTCACTTTTTAGGTCATGTAGTTTTGCCGGTTCGAGAGGTCAGTGAGCACAGCCAGGGAAGAACCAAATTTATTTGAGCTTTCTTAGAAGAATATTGTGTTGTTTAATTATTCCAAGTATAAGTTTTAAAATATCAGCACAACATTATCATAGGTGTAATGTTAGAAAACAAGTATATAAAAATAAATTTGCAAGAAAACAAAATATCCAACAGAATGGAGATTTAAAATAAATTACTTGTTGAATATCGGCCTACAAATTAAAATTACAATATTAAAATGGCGAATCCCTAGTTGGTATTTTTTTTTTTTTTTTTTTTCAAACATTTAGTATACACCTTTTGGATACTTGGTTTGCTTGTACATTGAGACAGAGAAGATGAGAATATCTTCTCTGATTGAGACAAGCGGTCTTACGTAGGGTAACACATGAGGATGTCAAAGGTCATTCAGCACTTTGAGAACTGGCAGTGAAAGAGCCAAACTAGGTGGGGAACAAGCTAACAGAGAGCAATATGATTTGCTCAACGAAAATCGAAAAAAAATCGTCAAAAATCAGATTTTAGCATGTTCGTAACAAGTTTAGTTACGATATACCCCATAAGTTATAGGACCAAAAGCAACCTAATAAGGAACACAAGACACTTACTACAACACGTAAATGGATGGAGATTCATATCTTTGGACACTGTTGTTTTCTTCCTTTTCTATCAAATTTTCGCTTGGAAGAACCAAATTTATTTGAGCTTCCTTAGAAGAATATTGTGTTGTTTAATTATTCCAAGTATAAGTTTTAAAATATCAGCACAACATTATCATAGGTGTAATGTTAGAAAACAAGTATATAAAAATAAATTTGCAAGAAAACAAAATATCCAACAGAATGGAGATTTAAAATAAATTACTTGTTGAATATCGGCCTACAAATTAAAATTACAATATTAAAATGGCGAATCCCTAGTTGGTATCCGTCGATTTTTATCTCCGTAGGAGTTTAATGGTAAGAACGAAAAGGGGGATCAAATGAGGGTCGGTATTTTTTAAACCTGTCAAGACTATAGATTTTCAATAGCTTTCAATATGTGTATACGCGTTAGTCTATAAGAGCTTCGCGCTCGCTTATTACTCATGCATATGAAGTAGCTTGAGACCCTTCACAAAAGTATGGGTTGAAAGGTCAATCTGGGGTCATTAAGGGGGCCACTTCCAGTCTATATGAAAGGGAGCATGGTCACCTGACTCATGCATATGAAGCAGCGTGAGACCCTTCACAAAAGTTGTGCTCAGCATTGGGTCAAAGGTCATTAAGGGGAATTTTCGGTTTTAATTATCAAAATCTTCAAAAATTCATATCAAGGTAGTATGGTCACATGACTCATGCATATGAAGCAGTTTGAGACCCTTCATCAAAGATGTGGGTAGACGTTTCATATAGAAGTCCCACTGATGCAAATGAGGTATTGCCATTCATTCCGTCAAGCACTACTGCACAACGTCATACAGCGCATGACGGAATCAATTGTAATACCTCATTTGCATCCATGGGACTTCTATATGAAACGTCTACCAAGATGTGCTTGGCATGGGGTCAAAGGTCATTAAGGGAAACTATATCTTAATGTGAAAAAATCTTCAACAATTCATATCTGCTATATGAAACATTGCATGGTCATGTGACTCATGCATATGAAGCAGCTTCAGACCCTGCAAAATTTGTTCTCGGCATGGGGTCAAAGGTCATTCAGGGGAACTATTGGTCTTAAAGGTGCAACAAGAGATTTCAAATAACGGGTGTCCCGAAAAAATGTGAAAATTCTGATTTTGGCACTGGTGTAAAGCTTTATATCCAAAATATCCCCATCTGTAAGGATTAAGCTGAGAACTGTTTCTTTGGTACAAAAATTATGAAATTTCTAATTTTGTATAGGAGCAAATACAAAATTCGGCCTATGTTTTCTATTGAAATATAAGCATATGCATATGGGTCGTGTGGTGCAATGGTCAAAGCCTCGGACTTGTAATCTCAGAGTCGCAGGTTCGAACCCCCGCACGGGCGTTGCTTCCACTTTAATACAAGGCCCTAGAGTAAATTCTGCCGTCTACGAATTCAACCATGATGATTGACTTTCCAGACGTAAAATGTTTCTATAATGTAATTGGTCAGCTTGGCGTCGATGTAGCTTGTCTATTCTGCCGAGTTTCCCAAAGGGAAGTTACCGTAACAGAAACAGAAAGGCTGACTCAAGGGGGGGTAGGACACGATCTGCTCGATTTGGGCATTGGGTATTTCCAAACGGTAATTTGTGGAATTGCTACGTGCATTTACTATAGCAGTCTCGGTCCCAGTGACATTACAAAATCATCTCTTAAACCTTTGTTCAAAAGATCTTAGTAATATCATGATAATTTAGGGAAAAAATATTGACTTCAAAATCCGTCGGGGTTAGTAGATTAACCCCGCTGCAAAATAGTGTAATTTCCAATAACGGTAATTTAGATTTAAATATTCGTGACCAGACCTAGTCTTTAGTCAAGTCTGTGTGTAACCGTTCGATATGCGTAAGAGCGCCCCTCCTACCGTTAAGTCTTTGAAACAGACTAGCACCCGGAAGTTGATGCCGTTTTGAATCCGCTGTTGCTGTTAGGTTGGCATGTCCTACCCCCCTGGCTTTGTCTCAGAGATTTCCTGATGAGGGCACACTCAATTTTCAAACAAATCATGTTTTTTGCATGTACATGATGGATGCTTGTCCATATACTAATCGCTGTGTGAAATAACTAAGCTCAAATCGAAGTCCTTCATATAGAAAATCACAACTTTGTTATAAAATTCTGGATCCAGAATTTTTGTTATACACGGTATCCTATGGCACTGTTATACTGTACGTAAATGTTTACTGTATGAAAACGTAAAATCCGATTCATCTCTAACTTTGGAATTAAGCATTGTAGGTGACTATCTTTAGTTCTAGTTGATTATTTTTAATTACAACCTTTATTTATAACATTCAGCATTCGCCAGGCAGAACCCAATATTGCAATATGCATCAAATTCAAGAGACTCCTCCGGAACAGCGGGGAAAGATTTGTGGGAAGAAGTCCGATTTTAGATGCAGGAGGAAACCGAAGTGCTTGTTGTCGGAGAAAACCTGCGAGAACTAGTATGGATCGGCAACCAAATTTACATACGACACTGGCTCGACCAGGAATCGAACCCGGGCCGCATTGGTAAAAGGTGAGCGACTCGACCGCAACACCAACTCGCCTACCTAGAAAAAATTATATTTCAAAATCTCTGAGTCAGCCTTTAATGTGAAAAATCATTAAAAATTCATATCTGCTACATGCAAAGTTGCATGATTATGTGACTCATGTAAATGAAGCAGCTTCTAACCCTTCATAAATATTGTGCTTGATATGGGAATCAGAGGTCATTAAAGGTGCATTTCGTGATCCTAGCACATTTTGTATATGATACACTAGATATCCCCAAGAAAAGGTTATTTCCAAAATTTCAGTTGATTCCGATGTTGCGTTTTGATGCTATGAGCGAATTAGTGTAACACGCTGCCCCATAGGCTACTGTGTTGTAATTTTCTGTCCGTTTACGGACAGAAAATACGAAATTACGAATTTCTTCTGAAGTAGATCGAATTTGCACGTAATATTCGGCACACATACTATACTTGGGCCAATGGTTCAGAAGATATAAAATCTCAATACCTTTGAGGTAAATTGGGGGGGGGGACGAGGTTTTTTTTTTTTTTTTTTTTTGTGGATCACGAAATGCCCCTTTAAGGGTGCACTTCCGGTCTTAATGTGAAAAATCTTGGAAAAATTCATATCTGTGTGCAATGTTGCATGGTCATGTGACTCATGCATATGAAGCAGCTTGAGACCATTCAAAAAGTTGTTTGCCATGGGGGTCAAAGGTCATTAAGAGCTGGCAAAGTGAATGTCCTTGCAAGGACAGTTATATCTAGTTGTTGTTTTTTTTTTGATGGGTTGGATGGGTTAGAGAACTTAAAATGGAGAGTTGTGCGAGAGCTAGAGTTGGAATAAGCTAATCTCCCCAAAGGAACTCAGTCAGGCAAAAAAAAAATTGTTTGTCCTTTTCCAATGGACTGTGTACCTGGGTCACACCCATATTTTATTTTTGAACTCCAAATCCTCAATATTTTGGTATAAAATTAATTTACAAAATAAATGTCATGAATCTGGGAAAGATTACCTGTATCTATGTGTATTTGGGTGTTTTCAGAGTCTTGAATCTGTGCATTTAGTTTACGTACACGGTATAATTGATATCGCTGAATTAGAAATGTGTTGAATTGTAAAAACAATTTTGCCATTGATTTGCTTTAAGATGATGATGAATATAGTACCATTCTTAATATTTAAAGCTGCAAGTAGTCAATATTTTAGATGGCTTTGAACATAAACCAAACGTTATACATTTTTGAGGGCACATGTGGTCCAGTGGATCAGTGCTCGGCCCGCACGCCAAAGGTTGTGGGTTCGAGCCCCGCTGGGGCCAATGTGTTTCGCCCTTGAGTAAGGCGCTTTACCTCAATTACTCCTCTCTACCCAGGTTTATAAATGGGTACCGGCATTATTCAATGCTGGGAAGGTAACAGACTCGCTGTAGATGAGGTGTGGCGATCCCACTGCAGCAACATTATATGGTGGAGTCTGGCCCAATCGCTTCGAAAGAGAGATGGGCACTCAGTTCCTGTGTACACAGGTCCGTCCCCTTTACTTATACATTTTTCACAATTTTCAAAATGGCAGCAGATGCTGTGGTAAAGGTTCGTATTCTGTTGAATATGTATTGAATTGGGCCCAGAGTTTGAGCAAGTTGTTCAATTCAGTGGCATTGAAATAGTCGTCAGTGTGTCTGATGAAACAATTGGGCTTATATCCACTATTAACTTTTCTCTTATGATATTTTATGTCATTGATTGGCATTTGTGTGCGAGGCCGCACACGTTTTGTTAGAATTATTGTGCCCGTTTGTGTTGTGCAATTTCCACTTGCGTGTCACAATCTCCTACCCATGCATTATTTTATATTAAAGCCAAAAATAACTTGTTTATTCATTAGATCATGAATAAATTTGCTTAATATGAATGACAGTCTGCCTTTGCCTTTATTCACTTAGACAAAGATAACCCATTGTCTTATAATTATCCAATCACTTAAAATGCTTGGATGGTCATGAAACTTTGTGGGTGTGGTCAACATTAAGTGCTGAATCTTTTGAAGGTCATTTCAAGGTCATGTGGGGTCATCCAATATCAAATAACTTCAAATGGTTGATTGGTCCATGAATGGGTGGGGTGTAGTTAATTTTATACCAAACCCTTCAATTTCTTATCTCTCTTCCCCCCGCCCCCCATTTTAACATTGATCAGAATAGACAGTGGTTTGCGTCCCAACTCACCATAGACCATATTTGTACTGGTGCTTTTTTTTGGAATGTCTTGTTAGACCACCCGTGACATTATTGACCCCCTAACTCACTGAAAAAAGAAACTGCTATGCATATACGTATGAATGTCGCCAGGCGGTGCAGGTATCATCCTCTTACTGATGGCGCACTAAGATCAATTCGCCTGATTAGCCAGGTGGTGCAGGAAGCCCATTTCCCGGGCCTATTTCCGACAAATTTGACGACAAGTCGCTTCACATACCTACAATACGGAATAAACCGCATCATAGTAGTATTGGGTTTTATTCCGTAATAAATGATGGGGGGTTAAAAGTTAAAGGAAATATGTCATGATTCTGAATATTTGGAAAATTTGGTATGGATGGAAAGCTTAAAGACACTATCAGTGATTTGAAAAATATTTGAAATTTGCAGGAATAGCTTCAAAGTGAAGGATAAGTCTGTGGAATCCTCATCAGTTACCTTTTTCAGCTGTAGAATTGACAGAAAAGGAAGTGTTCCAAGATACGATTCTCCATTCAATTACGTGTTGTAGTAAGTGTCCGTTCGGACAGTAATGACTAAAATCTCTGATTCTGTCGCTTATTAGGTTGCTTCTTCTGGTCTTATCTTTGCAGGGTATGTTAGGATACCTGTACTTCTTACATACATGCAAAAATCTGATTTTGATGATTTTTTCGATTTGCGATTTAGCAAATCACTGATAGTGTCTTTAATTAAATATTACATAGAAATCAAATAAGTTGAAAATTGTCCAATTTGTTAGTATTTTTTGCCCTTTTAATTTTTGCGCCCAATAGCTTACTTTACTCGAAACGATTCCGACAAATCCAAAACGCAGGCAAATGGTGACATCTAAGTATACATCCATATTTACGTTGTTGTGACCATCATATCGCCGTGTTGCACTTTCCTATAACTGCGATCGATGTGTTTTTATTCAATATAATTAAAACCAACGAAATTAAACAAAATATGTCATTCATTCTGTAACTTATTTTCAATTTTATATTACTTTCATTACTCCATCAATATTACAGTGGCAGCAAAACGCATCGAGTCATAACAGATGTTTGTTGGTTATCACTTTGACGCCACGAGGATAGCAAAATTGGGCTGCTTTTGATCATGAAGCCGTGGCGAAAATCCGCCCGGTTTTCTTCGTATGTCAAAAAAAAGCAAAATTAAAATTCCTCTATTTTGTTAATTTTTACAGATCAATTGTATTTTTTGTTCGGGAATTTGTGATGTATTTACATATATGATATTTTATAATGTAAAGTTCAAATTACCCCCGCTTGAACAAAAATCTTGACAGATTTCCTTTAAATATCAGGATGAAAACAACAACTATTTAATTTATAATTTTATTGATTTTTTGTCAATTTTCCATTTTAGGAGGGGTCGTTTTTAATGGCGAAATCACGGAATAAGCACATCCTCCACTAAATTGCACTTTATTCTGTCAAAATACTTAAACTAGTTCCTAAAATTTAATTGCCACTCCGATCTTACCCATCTACCCACCCATCTGACTTATTTATTTCTTCACGGCCCATACATGGAATGAATATTTATGTCTATATTTTATACACCCAGCTCACGCCTTCCCTTCTTTCTTTAACTTCTTACCACCCCCCAAAACTACTAAACCCCTCTTTTGCTGGATAAATTACCCCCCAAAGAAATCCCCTTTCTCGTCCCCTTACGGGTGTAATTATTAAATTTGTTACCTATTGAAAGCATTATATAATCTCCTGTTATACCCCCTTCATACAATCATCACTGTACTAAAGTATAGGTCAACGGGGGGTATAACAGTATAACTAATATAGGGCCGCTAAGCGGCCTTATATTATACTCCTGTTATCCCACCCCCGTCTCCATAGACAATCGCTTTATAAAAGTATAGCAACGGGTGGTATAACATGAGTACTGTAATAATATCTACAATAAGAATGTTTTAATTATAACCCGTCCCGGAGGATGGAGAAAAGGGGATTTCCCTTTGGTGGTAAGTTATAAAAGCAAAAGAGAAGAGGGGTTTAGTAGTTTTTGGGGATAAGAAAGAAGTTTAAGAAGGAATTAGTGAGCGTGTGTGTCATAAAACGAGACATAAAAATGTTTATACCAACCTGTTTCATGTGACCATTGCCAAATGAAGAATGAGCGGGTGGGTAAGATCAGGAGTGAAAGTATAGGCCTAAATCTCTAGTAGAAAAAAATGCAAACGTTCAATCTTTAGGGGGTTTATTATTCGTTACGGAATAAAGCGCATAGGCCTACTCCATTAAACCGCTTTATTCCGTCAAATTACGCGCTCCAATTAAATAAGGTCTATAGGCCTATTTATTTAGGCCTGTTATTCCGTTTAACAGCTTTTAACCGAGAAAGAGCTAAGGATATTGGTCTATTTTTCAGTAAGCTAGGGGGTCAAATTGTGATGTCCGTATTACGGGGCTTCAAACAAGATATTGCCCATTTTTTAACCTTCAAAAGCATTTTACAAAATTTCAATTGCAATTTCTCAATGGAATCAATATTTGAAAACCCCAGATTTCACACCCATATAATAGTATTGGCACAACAAACAGAATAAAACAATTTGAGTTTGGCTATCTAAACTCTGGTTCAAAAAGTCTAACTTTTTTTAGAATTTCATTTTAATGCTCTGTTAGCAATACTAGTTAAATGTGTTATAGCACCATTAAAAACCACCATTAAATGAACTTTTATTCCTAGGTACACATAATGATCAAACTACATTCAGGAATATGACTGTAAATTAATAACGTTTTATTTCCGGACTTTTCCTTCGAGAAAACCGATAATCTGAGAGTTTAATGCATTATGGTTTAAACTCCAATATTACAATAGTCGCCCTACCATTACAGTAATGGCTTGTTGTGTAACTGTTTTTTCATCCTTGCTAAAATACTAGTATCATCAGCATATTAACAAAACAAATAGATTTACAATTAAAGTGACAGCATCTCCACGCCTATGGAATAAATATGCACTGCGCAAAAGTGGTTCCGGCTTTGAGCTGGCGTTCGCCATCTTAGTGTGATAATAGAAATCTGTGGGTGGGGGACAGCCCCAAAAAAATGCCCCAAAATAGTGTTTTCCGAGTGACAAATATGCAAAATCTTCCCAAAATGGGGTTCTTGGGTGATTATTTTGCAAAATTTCTACAAATGTCTTTTGGTGAAAACTTTAAAAATTCCCCCCAAAAATAGGAGTCTGTGGGTGGGACAGTGGGTGGACAAACCGTTTAGCTAATGGTGATGAAAAGGCGAGACCATACGTTATCACCCTGGTATCACTGCAGATGTTATATGTGAAGTAAGTGTATCACTTACAAGATGGGAGGTCCCCCCCCCCCCCGCTGCAACAGCACTCAATGGGAGAACACAATAGACAGATGGGTGGTAAGGAATGGATATTAAAAAAGGAATAGCGGCAACCGTAACCGTGTTTTCTGAAAATTATAAGTACTCATTTACGGTCATCCTTCGAAACTCGCACGCACGACATGCGCCGTAAACTGTTGGCCTGGAAACGCTACATCGTAGTCAGCAATATGCACCAATGAGTGAAATATAAATAAATTGGTACACAAATTATGGAAATCAGGGAATATATAATGTATAAATGGTGTAACCACGAATCTTGGGGCAAAAGATGGGTGGCTTTTGCGCTGGCGTCTCGAACGTGCTATACTTTTTTATCTTTCGGCAGCTATATGGTTACTGCCTGGTTTTTTTAAATATAAGCCATAATATTACATCATACACTGTTACAAACAAAACCAATGGTGCTTTAGGACTTAGTATCAAAAAAGAACATTCAAAACCACACAAACACAACAACAACAAACAGAAATCAACAAGCACCCACGCACAACACACACAACACAACAACAACAGACAATCACACACGATAGAAACACTATATCATTGTGGCAGCAAGCGGATCTATGTAATAAAAAGGTGAAACAAGACATACTCCATGTACAAAAAAACATTCAAATCATTATATCTCTGAGCAACAAAAAGATTTTGAACAAAAACAAAAAGGCAAGATTTTGAGTAGGCTAAATATCAAATCGCCATTTTCTTAATGCAAATTAAGTTTACCTATGGCTTTAGCAATATAAAAACTCAGTTCTCTTTGTGATTTCCAAAAGATTTTAAAGCAGTGTTAATTCGGTTTCTCATTACTGAATTTAAAACATATATAATATGTCAGGTAGCCATGGTTCAACTTATGGCTGACCGTAAAATTGAGTATGGACACAATTTTTCTGCTGAAAATGATAGATAAGGGGGTGTAGAATAAAAACTCTGCCGGGTGCCACCTGGCATTCCTTGAGCATTTGAGAAATCCAAGATGGTGTCGCCATAAAATGATAATTATTATTCAACCCTATATTATCAAACTATGGGTTTTACATAGATTTCTACTATAGGACTCAAGAACAAATGCATGGCAATTGTAACATTGAGTCATACTCCAAATTCAAAATGGAAGCCAAATCTAATAATTTTAAAATATGCCATATAAAGCAAAAAATACCTGCCGATAAAAAATAAACATGAAATACTTTAGATTATGTTTGTTAGGACACAATAAAGGTATTTCTAATACTTTAAAGTTGTAACATGACGTCAATCATATGGCAGCCAAAAGGTGAAAGCGCAATCGTTTCCTGATGTGAATTGTATCATACATTTGCAAATCTTATTGGTGGCACTGAAAGGTCAAGTAGTCACCCCAAAACTGGTCTTCTGAAGTATTTCAGTTCAAACGGGGGCATTTTTAAGTGAGACCTGCTATCTCCTTTTATATTTATCCTTGCTTTTCAATTACCATCAAGAGTATTAGATATGAAGAGAGCATGGGTAACTTATCAACAAGACTCTATGTTCGCCAATTGTTAACCCATTTGCTGATGATTTAAACCTGCTCACATAGAAAAGAGACGCATCAGAGAATCCTTCGGAACATGATGACAATTGTAACAAAACTAGGTTTCACACTTAAGGCCTTCTAAGTGTAAATCTCTTCATTGTTCAATGGTAAATTTCAACCCATCATTTTCAAAATTGGTATTTGAGATGAAACTCTCCATGATTCCAACCATAGAATATCTTGGTGATTTGTTACCAAGTTAGGGAAACCATCTTAAGTCTTCTCTGAAACAGTTTACAGTATTCTGCTGCCCTAGAAGCTTTGGAAAAGAACCCAACTCTGTTAACCCAGTTCCCAACCAAGAAAGCATTATTTAACCAAGATCTGTGAGTCGGTGACCTGAGGAGATAGAAATCTGTGGCATTCCAACGTTAAAGATCTGCTGTTTCAAGGCAAATTTCTTAATTGAGTCACCTCGAAAACAACTGTTTCACCTGAACAGGTTGTTTGAACTCCCGTTGATGTTCTTCAATGTGTTCATTAAGCATCCACTGTGATGTCCTTCCCACTTTGGCCTAAATCTGGGAGATGCGCCTTAGATCTTCTAATAAATCAATCCAAATGGACTCTGTGCCAAAACAATCAAAAACCTGGCATCATGTTTTGTACTTTTGCAAAACCAATGCTTGAGCAGGGCAGATACACATGGCGGCATGATTATATTTTAGGCGGATCTTGTCTCGCTTTCAATGCCTCTGAGGATATGAAACTGTATGTTGATCTTGGTAGTATATGAAAAACTACAATCCCCCAGAGGTTCTCCTCACTTCACAGCGACCAGACTTGGTTATCCATTGGCCCAATCTGAATAAAATTTTGTATCTCCACCGCGCACACCCTTGCCATTCCGTTTGAAACAATTATTCATGATGGCTCATCAAAAGGATAGCTCATACCTGATATGCCAGTCTGCAATATGATTTGTCTGAAAAGAGGTTGAAGGTCGACCTCCTTGCTTTTGAAATGGGGAGCAGAGGTTACCTCTCCACTAAAAAGGTTTCTACGCGGAAATCAACAGTCATCTTCTGGTACAACTCGAATTTTAAGTGGTCAGGTCAAGATTTACTGAAATGGTGCTCTGCACCATCTTGTAGATCTACTGTTCAAGAATGTGAACCACCTGGCTTGATTCCCACCACTGTTAAATGTAGCACTCTTTTTAAAATTATTTTGTTGGTTGGTCTGTTTTCCACTTAAATTGGATTTTTGGGTTGTACTTAAAATTTTTATATTTATTTGAGTTTCTTTATATCTTGCACGGACCGATGGGTCGGGTATATAGTTGTCCTAGATGGCTCCCTTTTAATGACCGGAAATGTTTATCTCTTAATGTTTATATCGATTTTTATTTGTTGGATTGTATTTTAAGAATTGTGAATAAACTGGCTGATTGAATAATATACTAATAAATTACCATGTAGCATTGGGAAATTCAATTCAAACAGTCTTGTTGTCTCAGCTTTACTACAGGTTTCAGCCGACAGAAAGGTAGAACTAAAAAACACCTGTTGAAAGTAAACGAGACCTTTGAACACAACCAATCCTTTCCTTTATTCTCTTTGTTGCTCTTTGTTGAACACTGCTTTCTTCTGATATTCCCCCTGGGCATCTAGAGGCTGTGGCGGGAATAAGAGAATTAAGGGTAAATTGTCCTCCACATTAGACTGTTTATATAGCCTCCATTTTTTGATTAACTTTTAAAAATATACTTTCTCAATTTTATTTGAGAAAAGATTTCCACAGGAGGAAAACGTATTGTTTACTATAAAAGAGAGAAAAGGGGAATATCCCTATTTTGTTTTGCTAGGTGCACCTGCTAAAGTTGCACAATAGGGTAAGTGGGGAATTCCCCAAGATGTAACTTAGTAACTGAGTCCACTTGTTTGATGCTTTAGATCAAAAATTGCAGAATCTCGGTTAAGTCCCCCATAAAGTTATATATGGAAAGGATGTGATTCAGGTGATGTAAAGTTATGTGATGAATTTCAATTGGTCACCCAGTTGCAAGGTTATGTTTATGCATGATGCTGTTGTAATGTCTATTTTTAAGACTTGGGAACTTTAGGAAATATTGTGTATTTGAAGGTGAACTTGGCCATAAAGATTTGTCAGCAGTGGTAATTCAGCTATACAGTAGGGTTATTATAGCTAGTGTTATATACAAATGGGTAGATTATGCTTCCACACAGCCAGGAGTTATGATATTTCAATTCCATGTTGAGCAGAGTGCTTTTGGAATTATTCTACTGTCGTCTGTGACGCCGAAGTGGCGGGGGAATCAAAATAGGATTCCAAATTGTGACAGAGAGAAATCGTGGTGATTAATCTTGGGACGGATTTTTTACTGTGGAATATTAGTGTCGTCGAGGGGGAGGGACTTATGTAACCTTGTAGTCTTGAACTGATGGACAAAGTTAACTTCAGCATCTGAGGAAGATTCCCAGGAACTATATTACCTGAGGATTTACTCAGAGTGACTTGGCATGCTTCATTTTTTTTGAAGTCTTCGATGTCGAGGACAGATCATCGTTGAACTGCCACCGCTTTCAACAACAGGCAATAGAAACCTAAGGAAGCTTACTAATGTGTTAATTAGTTAATGTGTTTTGGACATGACCAAAATTCTTGAACCACTTACAAATCATTAAAATGTTATATTATTATAAAATTTTGATCACTTGTGTACAAGGCTCGTTTATTGTGTTGAAAGGTATTTCTGACCCCTTAGATGTCTACGAGAAGTCATAACAGAGCGTGGCCAACACATTTGTCCCCTTCAACAGAATGGAGACTGTTACATTAGTTCAGCAGTTAAATTTCCCCCCAAATTTCCATGAATTTCATGATTAATTGTCCTCCTTTCACCCACAACTTAATAATTCTGGTGCTTTCATTGAAAAATAATATATGATTAGTTCCAATGAATGATAATACATTCACTTCTATGAATTGACAATATTCTTTGTTTGAAAGGGTTTTTTTTACAGGGTATTAGCGCATTGTTGCTAATCCGAAAAACATCGAAAAAATCATCACAAAATCATAGTGTTGTATTTTGTTTATGGCATATATATGAAAACGTAACCTAAAAGTGGTTGGCTTGAAATCCGTGTATTACGGACAAGGCAGTACTTTTTATATGATTTTCCCTTTCTATACGTGCGTATCAAAACTCCGACTTGTATCAAAAAAACCTTTTTCGGTGAAATTATCCCAGATTTTAAGCGTGATATTGGGCACCATGACTCAATTACAGTTGACATCAACAAAAATAACAATATTGATCTTGTTTATGATGTGCTAGTGTAAACACAATCGCGTTTATTGTAGATTTTGAGGCGTAATCGCTGTATGTCTATTTGCGGGAGACGATGGAGACGATATGAAAAAATTTCCTTAAAATACGTAATTTTTTTCACTATTTGGTGGTTTGTTTCTACATTAAAGCAGTTAGTTATATGGAATTGTAAACACCAGGATTTATAAGTTAAAAACAAATGCATTCCACATTTTTCGATTCTCTCGCCATATCGCTGCTAATCCCTTTAATCCCACAATGAGGCTGCATGCCTTATATATTTAGTTTCTTGAACCTTCAGGTGAAACTGGCCCAAGTGGTATTTTATCCTTTGTGTTCAACTGACAATATCTCCGCTTAGGGTCCATCAAATTGGATGGAATACAAGTGAGGATCTTGTGTAACAAAGTCAAAATATGTGGCAAAAATGCACAGTTTATATTTTTTATAATTTTTAGTTTGATTGTATAGTTTTTATTGGGACAGTCTGTATTATTATCATCAGGCATCATAATAGTGTATGTGTACTTGGGGATTTTGGTCCTTTTACCTGCCAAAAGCAAATTTTCCAAAATATGGTAAAAAACATCAAAATCAAGAGGAATTTGAGGTTCATGAAGCCACTCAAAGGGAATGTTATTAAAAGTGAATTGTTTTTTCTTTCATCCTTGTATGAAATATCAAATTCTATTATCATATCATCAAAAGACATAATGATAGGAATTGGTTCATTCAACAAGTCACAAACCTTAAAAACACCCTTCTCATACCATTCCTGAAAGTAAAAATATTGCTTTGACTTAGTTCTGATTTTTCTGTTAAACCACAAGTATTGAAAAGGGTCACAATCAGATTCTGTAAGATCTAACATGGTACCAAGGGCCCTTTCCCTGTAAAAGTACCAAGTTCTAATTGAATCAGCCAGCTGAGTATTACCAAGTTTAGTCGAAGCCCCGGGGGGTCACTTGCATTGAAACATGTACACCATCCGTGATAAAAAAAATGCGTAAAAAGGGTATGTTTTTCACAGGTAGGCGTGATACGCGCGTATCGCGTTTAGGGTGTCAAAAACCTGAAAAATCTGAAAAAAGGGTATCAAAATTACAACACTCAAACCCAAAAAGGGTATATAAATCGTGACGATGAGAGAATAATAAAACTTGTAGAAATTTACCTGAAAATAATTAAATAATCCTCCAGAAAATCGCGGAGAAATCGAAATTGAATATGACATGATGATTCGAAGTCATAGTCATCCAAGCTTTGCAGAACGCAGTGCCCAAACAGCGTGAAAACTGCTTCCCCATCACAGATTTCTCTCAAATTATTACAGCCTATCCTGCTCCTAAGGCCAAAAAAAAATGGTTGTATTGAAGTAACAGCCAGTGCAAAAATAGGGTAGGGCGGGCGGATTTTTTTTTAAAATTAATATGCATACTACGATCAATATCCATACACATAGTCTACTGTATGTGATGAATGTTGATACTTTTTTGACTCTTATTATTGAAATCTTAAGAGAAGTTGCCAGAGAACAAAAAAACACAAAAAATATTTTTGTTTGTTTTTAACTCTTTCCCTACACGTTGATCTTCCGATCTTTTTTGAAAATCAAATAAAAAAATTACCTAATACTTTTGTACATACAGGCTTGATTTTCAAAATTAGGGTCCGTGGCGGTTTTCTCGCAATACAACATTTTTTTTTTGGCCTAATATTGTGGGCGCGAAACTTGATTCCCGTCATTATGGGGGTAAAATCTTTAAAAACGTGCCAACAATAGTTCCATTCCCCTTACAGGTGTCCCTAAAAATGTAAAAAATTCTGATTTCTTTGCATGCTAATGTAATGCTTTTTACAAAATGTCATCATAGAACAGATTACGCTGAGAATTTACTTCTTGGTACACAAATTGTGAAATTTCTAATTTACTGTTGGAGCAGGTATTCATATTGAAATTAAGGCGCCAATCAAATCGCCTTTGTTTTCACTTTCAAGGCATTTCCGTAGCAAAACAATGGGTGAGCTATTATTTGGGCCTTGGGTCGTATCTATATATTAAAAATCACTGCATAATTATGACACAATATATGTGGTGTCACTAAATCTCTCGTTGCAACCTGTAAGCATTTTAAAGAAGTGCGTGCCTTTGACCTTGACCTTAATAACTTGGCAAAACGGATATAAGCAATAGAACACCAGAACGCAAAAAGGCAATATTAATTTAATCATAACTCACACGCGAATACAAAAAGCAATATTTTAATAAGTTTTTTAATATTTTTAATGTTTTTCATAAAAACTTGCTTGTATGTAGTACAATGTATTTAAAACATAGTGGTGAGGGCTAGGGAAACTTTCGACCTTACCCTCAATTCCCCACTGGCCTTAGTGTTCTCCCGTTCGCCACTGCAATTGCCCTCCCAGAAAAAAATGAAAATTCCCACTTTTGAAACAAAAAATGACACATTTGTTGAGAATTTCATGAAAAATGGTTGATTTTCCTAATTGGGCATATTTTCCTCCTAGAAATATTTACTCCCCCCAACCAAATTCACTCTCAATCCCAACCCCGCCCCCCCAAAAACACACCCTATTCACTGGACGCACACACCACAGGCCCCCAAAAAACCACACCCTCCCAAGTGTCAGCTTATGCATACCCCGACCACAACCCCATACCTCACCCCCACACCCCCTAGGGACCACATTTCCCTACCCCGGACCACACACCCCATACCCCCGACCATAGCCCCAGACCATACCCCTGTACCCACACCCCCATACCCCGACCACACTCCACAGCCCCCTGACCACACCTCCAATACCTCCAGACCACACTCCATACCCGGACTCACACACACCCCCTCACCCCAGACCACACCCATCCCCCCATACCACACCCACATCCACACCCCATATCCCCGGCAACCCCATACTTCCAATACACACCCCTATCCCCAGACCACAACCCCATATCCCCATACAACACCCTCACAGTGTCAGCTCTATGCAATACCCACCACCTCCACAGACACATCTCCCACACCCCCGGACCACAGTCCCCCAAACCCCCGGACCACACCCAAATCGAATCAGTTCGAAGCCTACCAAGTTTCAGCCCTGTGGGACGTACAGATCTCGCAATATGTTTGTTCACAAAAAAAGTGCATGAAACTCATGAAAATAGATCAAATATGCTAATTATGAAATTAGGTACTTCGAATGCATATATGCTGTTGTTAATCGAATCAGTTTGAGAACTGTATAGCCCCGCACCCTTCCAAACCACATTTCATCACAGCCCTGTATACGTACAGATCTCCCGATATTTTGGTCACAAGAAGTGTCAATGAAGATCATGAAAATAGGTGCTAATTATTATGCAAATCATGTCGTAGAATGCATCTATACTGTTTGTAAATCGATCAGTATCATTTCGAGAATCTGTAGCCTCCCACCTTTCCACCAAGTTTCAGTCCCGGAATGGACGTACAGATCTCCAGATATTTTTTTCAACAAGAAAAGCTCACGACGACGCAGACGTCGCCGCCGCAGACGACACAAACGGCATCATGCTTGCCATAAGGTCTTTCCTATCGAATGACCTAATAAAACCTAAAAGGCGGTAAATTGGCCTTAAAAGCCTGGAACGGGATCATAACACTCATTTGCAAGTAGGGCTTCTTTTAACAACAAGCAGCATTCTGTCCATATATAACCTCTGAGATCTCGGTGCTCCTCCCTAACAGGTATGCTGGTATTATATACCCCGTTTCGATATACTAGCCTTTTTTCGAGATTTGCCAAACTGACTGGCACGTCGGGTATACATGATGGCGCTATTACTATAAAGGTTCGTTCATACTACCTGCGTGCAGTAGTTGCAGTGCTCAAAATTGGTCTCTGTCCATATACTGCATTGCGGTACTGCACACGACTTAAATGTATTTTACTGCAGCTGGCAGCAGTACGTTGAGTGCTCAGCAATGAGAAATATTCGGCAAAAACATGCGCGTGCAGCGTAGTATACTGGACAGTCGGTCAGGGCCTGCAGTCGGTTAGCTCTGGTTCAGAGCCCTCGTTTTTTTTTTCTAACCGGTCCAGTGACCAGCGCTAGTATTTACGATCCATAGCAGGCAGGAAAGTTGGGCCGGCCGCCGAAGGCGTGAACGGTCGGCCAACAGGCTTCTGGTGTGAATTCGGCAGGATTTTTTACAACCTAACTCCAATGACTTTTGTTTAATAATTACGTGTTAATAGTCCACCCGCGGGGTCCCAATTAGCAGACACCTTGGGTGCCTCTAATGCCGTAATATTAAGAACTAACGACCAGTCCTTTTTCGCTTCCTCCCAATGACCCCTGCTGATGTTAGCATTTAGAATTTTATCTAATTAACTCGGGGTCAACATTTGGCAAATAACGCTTGACGAATAAAGAATTATCCACCCAGCTCTGGTTCAAAGCCCCTCGTGTTTTCTACCCTGTCCCGTGCCACCCGCGAAGTATTTACGTCCCTAGCAGCGAGTTGCCGGCGCCGAAGTTCGGCGCCCGTGCCGGGGTCTTATCATGGGGAGTAGGACATAGTTTTGGGCATGACGGTAAAGTCGTCTCTGGAGCAGAGGCTAGCAGTCGGTTATATAGAAATGCAAGAGGGCAGCAGATCTGTTTATGGCATAGGGCGCCGACGGGGAGGGCGAAAGCACTAGGGAGTTGAAGCATCTCCAGGTGATTTGGGCGGACAATGGGCGGCAGCGACCTGTGCGTCGAACAAGGTGTTTGGGATTCCAAAATACGCAACAGTTGGCGTGTGCCACGCGATCGTAAGGCGCGCTGGCGTTAGCGATCAGGAAATGCACCATCTACGCTCTAGACTATAGGTCGTGTCAACGCGCTACGTGACTTTTTTTTTCAGTGTGATGATCACTTTGAGTGCAATCGTGATTTTGGGGGGGGGGGTTGGCCGAATAGGCCTGTGTTGTTTAGACTTAAATGTCGGCAATGTCTAAAATCCGAAATTGGTGTGTGCTTGGGTGTAGGAAAAAAATCAGAACAAAACATTATAGGCCTAAGCCTAGGCTTAAGAATCATAATACGGAAGTTGCCGGTAGCACACAAGCCATTCAATGACTTGTGGATAACGCTATAAATAAGAAGGTCTATACACTCTAAGAAAAAATAACGGCTATATAACCTTTTTTATCCGCTATAATGGAACCTTCAAGGGAATGGAACCAACCCTCAAAAAGGTTCTTAAAAACTGAGAACCAAAAAGGTTCCTAACATAACATATAAAGTGCTATACAAGAGTTAAGACTATAGTTGGTTTCGTTACGAACCTCCTGTCCGGTGGATAGTAAAAAGACTCCAATAGAATATTTGTATTTATGATTAGGAATATTTATTTTTGTAAATCTAGTGATGCAATGATTTGGTCTAGTTAAGATCTTGGCGTAAGTCGTAATGAGTTCGGGCATCAGCGGGCTGGTGGATTTCAAAGAATGCAAAATTGCATCTGTTATGTTTGAGACTGCCGAGCGTCGCTTTGTAAACAACTCTATTGTAAAGTTAGGCTGGGATTCTATGGAATGCAAAAGCGCACCTGTGGCAAACATCGCGGGCGCGTATTGTGAAATTTAATTCACTTGTGATTTGGATACTGGGCGAAAAACATCAACTTGTCCTTGTCCAGGGACAAACACATATATGTAGTGCATGGTGATACTCTATGGGAGTGGCACTTTATAATTTTCGTGTTTGGGTGGTCCGGAATGCAAGTTTCTACTGAAGATGGAAGTAAAGGCATGGCCGTGACACAACGCGTACTTTCTGGGGTGTTATACCTGGATAGTCGACACCATCCACTTCACAAGTCATTTTCTTTAATGGATCCTAGTATTTTTATTTTTGTGTATACACAAATTAAGATTGATTTGAGAGGCAAGAATGTTTAGATGTATTTTTATCTGGTACAGAAAGTTTCAATTTACAAATTTATCAAGGCATGTGAAGAGAATTAAGATTAATTTTAAATGAGGTATTGGTAAAAATGCAGAATTCATATAATTCATTTTTTTCCCCGAGCAATGAGTCATGTGCTTATGCGAGTATACTTTTGGCGGGAATATTTTGGTAAATATTTGATATTTCTTGGAATGAAAGAATATGCCGTAAGAGTATATTATTTTTGGAAGAAATGTGAATAATTTTTTGCATGAAAATAATTATTTGGAAAGGAGACTATATTTTTATGAAATTACAGGATATGCCAATGAATTCATGAAATCCTTGAGAATATAAGCCTTTTGTTTTGGAAAGAAATGCCTCAATCATTTAAATCAAGTTATGTAGTTAATATATTTGCATATTGAATATCATCGTCCAAAAGAGTATTTAAAGTTTAGTGAGAAATTCATTTGGTTCTAGCATTTTCTATTTACTCGAATTGGGTTAATTTTATCATGAGTTCAAGTTTAAGAGAATGTTAATTATATTTTATTCAGCAAATTATGGATGATCTGTATTTAATGTGGAAGAATTTAATGAGACCAGAAATCATCAAAACTTAATGAAATAACCAAAACTTTGTGCAATGAGAAACTGGACCTACAGATTATTAGTGCTGTATTGCTCTTTTCTTTCTGTAGTCCACCGTTGGTTGGTTTTCATCTTGTTTCGCACCTATATGTTGGGTTTGGATTCTGGTTTCCTGATTTTGCTGTAATTCTGATTCTTCCGACTAATTTTAAGCGGGTTTATGTCATCAACACTACTGGGACGTTTCTATAAACTCATCTCGTTCAAGAACTGGTAAAGCTACCTTAGAATTCAACAAATTGGCGCACATTTTGGGTAAAGTACATTTCTCATCGTGAATTACTATGGTCATCACTTCAGGTATGTTTTATACCTTCCATGGGACATTGCAATATACGCACAGTGAATTCACTTCATCAATGGACATTGACCGCATTTAAGTGTAATAACCCGGGAATATAATTTGTATCAAAATAGTTAAATTATGAATGGAATACAGAACTTGTAAAGAACTTGTATTTTTTTTTAATCATTTTTTTGTAAATAAATATCTTAAGAACTTAATCAAAGTATATAATTGGTCCAGGTGGTTTTAATCCTAGTGTCTAGTTGAGCGATATTAGTATGGGGTGACACCTCCCATCTCAGCTTTAACTTAACTTCTCCCATACCTGCTTCAACACTACTTCCGTCAGAATTCACAGGAAATTCTTGTATAAATCAGAGCTTTAAACAAAACACCTCTTCTCTCCTTCACGACTCAAGGTCATCTCCCTGACCAGTCCAAAAAGTGGCCAAAACTTCCTTCAAATAAAACCTTCTGATTGGTTAAAAGTCCCTGGTAACTAATGATGTCAAAAGCCCATTGGCTTTTTCTAGCCCTCTGATTGGATAAGTGTTCCTCAGAGATGATGATGTCAAAAGCCCATTGGCTTTTTCTAGCCCTCTGATTGGACAATAGCACATTAGCACTGGTGATGTCAAAAGCCCATTGGCCTTTTTCCAGCCTTTTGATTGGCTCGCACCCATCTCTGATCTGCCGGCAAACTCAAAGTAGGGGCAACAAAACGTTTATGATTGGTGATACACGCGCACTAATTATTTATACTAAACACTGAATATTCATGAATATATAAGTACCAGTGGTGAAGTATTTGTAAACATGGCTCCTAATGTAAATAAACGGCACATGTAAAACAAGGGTTTTGACTGGAAAGGTGTGATGTATTCTGAATAAAATAAAAGGTTTAAAACTTCCCCAGAAGTACGTTATAGGCCTCGATGAGGCTCGGGCAGACTATCATAATTATTTTGAGGGCAAAAGTATGTAATTTAGTTAAAAAGGAAGGTATAAAAATACCACACTGGAAATCTTAAGACTGAGGGAAACATCCCGAAGGATGCAAGAAAAATCCCAGGTGCACTTCTATTTTATAAGAATATATGGCAGAAATCGCTTCAATAAATTATAGCCAAAAATAGAAGAATTAAGGCCAAATGTACGTGTATATGTCCAGAAATTACGACAATAACCAATTCTGCAGGAACCTTGCCCTGTGCCCCGAGTAAAGTCTAAAAATGGCGGCCGTCACAAATTAATTTTGTGGAGACCGGTGGCTTGCTCCAGCCTGTGATTCTTCCTAGAAAACATGAATGACCATGTGATATGTGAAGAAAGCTATAAATAAGTAATTTACACATCAAAAGTTAAGGGGCGGACAGGTGCGTATATAAAAAGGGGACTTTTTTGACCGAAATTTTCCAGTAACCAAGGTTGCCGAATTCTACTCCTAGACTCGGTAAAACCGGCTTCGTTGCAATACCCCCCACCAAGTAAAATTATTTCGTCCTCGAAATACTCCACACAAACTCATATAAAAGGAGTCTGGTTTGCTCCCTTAAAAATTTGACATGCAGGGGTACCAATCAGAAAAGGCTTCATTTGACTGAGCATAACTTTACTCACATATAAAAATATAAAAATTATCACCTGTACTTGCAATTCAAAAGTTTGCTCTAGCCTAACACAATCTATTTACTTTGAGCAAATTAGCTCAATCTTACAAAGTACTGTACTCAGTTTGACTGACCGTCTCCTCATACTGCCAAAAATACATTTCTTACTTCTTATATACAAAACAATCAAAGTCGTGTGCGGAGTCACTCTGTTGCGGGCTATCAGCCAGAGAATACGGTAACATATGGGCCATTCAGCCTGCGCTGCGTTAAATAATATGCCTACCAGTACCACCGCCCTGACCAGTCTTCAGGCTACCAAACCATTTATCAATATCATGCTACCGCAGTAAAAATCGAGAGTTCTCTATACATCTAAACCTTCTATTCTACCCTAATTTTGGGAATTCTTAAAGTTAAGCTATCCGAACCTCTTACTACCTTCAAAATCGCGCAAACAACCTGTTATTGGCAATGACTCTCTCTCTCCTAATCGCCTGACCCATACTCGTGTTTTGTCAACAATCAAATACCTGAGGTCATGACCCGGTGGCGCACATCCGGTCTATCCACATAACAGCCAAAAAAAAAAAAAATTAATATCTAATGAGTTTCTATTCTGACGTGGAGTCCCTTACAATTAACTCTATCATCCAGATCCATTTGGAATTCCAAACTGGCACACCAGGATATAATTAAATTCACATGCAAAGCATTCTTCTAAGCATAAAGGTTTCAAGCATGACTTCTACATGTCAAATTGCAGGAGATCACCTTTACAAACTGATTGCCTTCACACTTAAATAATGATGGCAATGTCCTAATATTTGTACACTAACATTAATGCAATTTGATCACCTTCAGTCTATTCCTATAAACTAGTCTATACAAAAAGCTTGTACGACACCTCCTTATTTACAAATCCCTAGAGGTTTGCCTATTGTTGTCAATTGCGCACACACACTTGCCGCATAACCACTCTTCTATTTTATTAAACCAACACTCGTATAAAGAACGAGTAAACAATACACAAAACAAGAACACTGTTAGCATTACCCTCCATTGAGTTCAGAATTCCTGGTAAAACCTTTTCAACTCTTTCCTTACGTACCGCAAACATCAAATAATTCCTTACAAAAATACAGAAACACGCACTTGCCTTAGGCCCGTAAAAGAAAGCAGCCTCACCTTTTCTCAATTACACGCATTCGAAAGCCACTCCCTATTGTTGCCCATACACCCCTAAACAGAGATCCTCCATTTAAGAACCTCACCCTTTCCATGCACCAGCTGCCATCAGTGACTATAATTTACTGCCTATCTTCACCAATCTAACAACAAATACATTATCACTCTACCCTCATTCCAATCCGGGAATGATCTTGATCTTCCCCCAGAATCGCCACCGTCATTCAAGGTATTCCGGATCCCTCAAATCATGTTGCTGTCACTAAGCTCCGAGTCCCATTCTCCTACCACATCCGCGAACGGTCCATTCCAAACATTTCGGGAACACAAAATATATACATCTCCTTCATCCTGTAACTCTCTTAGCTTCACACACACTCAGTCCGGACTACCAAGGACACCCCAGACGCATTCCATATAACAAACATACACAACATATACAACATGTATGCCTGACAAAATTCAGTATACTGAGTTCTCAGTGGATTGATCAAAGCATTCATGCACTGCCCTATTCTGTACTGCGACTGACAAATCTTTATCTGACTTATACCTCAAAATCTCCCTATTATTTTTTTTTTATATAAAAAAAAACTAGTCTAACCACACTACCTGCAGTAGTAAACCATACAAACACAAACTGATGGATAATGCCATGGACCCTGAACAAATACTAGCACTAAGCTTTTTAAAGAGAGTGAAGTGAGGCAAAGTGATATAGTTGCACCTTTGAGGTCACAGGACTGGCAATTTTTGGTTTTGTTTTTCTTCTCTCTGGACATTTGGTCCTGAAATGGCCATGTTTACTGCACTTGGAACCATTGTCGTTTCCATCTTTTATCGTCCCACTCAGTTGGTTGAGTTGGGCGGAGTGAAACTCTGAGGCAATTTAGTTTTTCCTGGCCCATTGCTATCTGCCAATTTCAGTGCGAGCCTAACTGCAATCTCCCACAGTTTTACTGCATAAAGCCAAACCAATTTTGTATGTTTTGATCAGCTATTGAATCAATAAAGCCAGTCCCTCTTGCCATACTATCCCTTAGCTCAGGTGGAGCACCAGGTATGGGCACATCTCACTTTAAATAAGCCTAACATATAGTATGCAGTTTCCGAATAGTTGTGATTTGTGGTTGAAATTGGGCCATTCACAAGTGCTCTAAACATGCCTTGGTGTCTTTCAGGACAATATCTTTGGTCAAGACTTTCAACTAATTCTTTGATGTGGTAATTCAAATTGGCCTTCTGGCACCAAGCACATTTCTGGCTTTACCCCGCAGACTACATCCAAGGTAATAGCATTTTCTCATGGTCATTCCAACCATTCAGAGCACTCGCCATCTCAAATTGTAGCTGTAATCTAGCCAGGAATTTTTGCCATCAAAATCGGAGGGTTAACAATGTTCCGGCTGTGCGTAATTTGGAAACAATGGCCTACAGATAACTCAAACAAGTTATTCAGTTCACACTGTGGATCTGACTGACAATTTTGAGTTTTGTTTGATTCACAATTTGCAGATTGGATGCTGAACTCTGAGCTTAAAAGCGAAAATCACCATTGTGGCTACAGCGAATCGTACAACGAAGGCGAGGCCTAGCCCTAGGCCCAATGTATTCAGACCAAAGCTTTAGGATCATGAATAATTTCGTCACGTATGGTTTCACAAGTTGAAACAAAATTTTGTGTAGGTTCCATGATCTACAGCTACACATGCCTAGGTCTACCATCGGGCAAGTGAACTGTTTTTACATACTCTTAAATCTTCCAAAACAAGCTTTGTTCTGCATTTCACTTTCCGACTCCAGCTCAAGGTTATATTTGTATAAATATATGGGGCCACTTCTGTGCATAGAAAAGAAAAATTTTTCCCACTTTCTGACACCATTTGCACGAACCCTGGAAGTTGGTGGTATATTAAGCAATATTAGTCCGAGCGGTGACTACGTTCAGAAATCCTTGAATTATGGCAGTCTACGGTACAGGCACTATGTCGATCGGCTAGCCTCGCCTGAAACCTAGTAAATGAACTTCTAATCTACGTGATGAACGTTTTTAATTGGGCTTACTCGCATCACGGTAGAAGCACGTCCGTATACAATAACCTGTATCAGTGCAATGAGTGTACAATGAATAGGCTCCGAAGAAAACAGGTTTCGCAAATATTCGGCCGTTTTTCGGAGCTAATAAAAATTTTTTAATATAT
Organism: Ophioderma brevispina; assembly: GCA_023653785.1. Classification (NCBI taxonomy): domain Eukaryota; kingdom Metazoa; phylum Echinodermata; class Ophiuroidea; order Amphilepidida; family Ophiodermatidae; genus Ophioderma; species Ophioderma brevispina. Next base: position 36,524 of record JAMKCH010039228.1, read on the forward strand.
CCTAGCTCGTAAAACAGGCACACACTTACCCCTACAGAAGGTCTTTTATCATATAGATGCATAAAATTCCTAATGATTAATTCTGAGATACAAAATTCAGGTGAAATCCTTCCATATAATTGTATAGTTCCACAACCGTACGACAGCGGCAATACCTATAGCGCCATTAACTCAACATGTGAAAGCAATGTAGAATGTATCTTTTTGTTTTTTCTAAGCCCTGTTCAAATCAACACTGTTGATGATTTGTATTATAAGGACTTTAGCAACAACTTGGGCGAGTAATTTTATCTGGTTGTATTGTATTCAGTAAATATGGCCTGTAACAACACGTTTTAAGAAGTACACCCTTTGCAACCTAAAATAGAGCGGTTCCAACGGAAAACGTCATTCATTAAGAAGCTCCTGTTCGCTCGTAGATTTAGGGTTTGCATTGCAAACTACCTGAAACCTATACTCAGCCTAGCAATTTAATGTCTAGAATCTAATGTTAACTACTCCACCGCTGACATTGAAATCATGCCACAATTCACCATTTTGTTTTACAATATCAAAACAACAATCATTAAGATTATTTGTCGATTATTTTTTATAACAGATGCGTGCTTTTGAAATATGCCACCCCCCACCATCAATTTTTGTTGATAACCTTCTGTGCAAGCGTGTTTAACTCCTACTTAGGGTCTCATATGGCATGATATTACGGTATGACGTACCTATCACATGCACCTGCAGCTTTTTAATTGAGTCGAGACTGAGACTCGTGTTATCCTGATAACAAACTTAAGAAGTCATTGATCAAAAAAACGGACCAGCCGCTGAAGTTTCAGCATCAATTCAACTTCTAATCTTAGCAAATCGTAACAGTCAACCAGTCACGTAGGCCTAAATTATATGGCCTAGGCTACAGATGCTTACCTTGGTGATTTGCCATAACTTATAAGGTGGCTTTAAATGTAACTTGTTAAGCTTCTACCTCTACCCCTACCATTCTTCTACTTTCTTGTCAGGTCATGGGCATACAAAGGGAAGGCAGGTGGGGAACTAGATGGGAGGTGAGGAATGGAGGAATAATAAGTTTGCCCAGATTCCTTTCGATGTGGTGTGCACAGAAATCAAGGTTGGGGGAAGTATCTTGTAAACAAAACCATCTCACAAAGCTTACAAGTCAATTTGCCTTACTTATAAAGTCTCTGACAGTTTCTTGCCGAACCAGGTAATGCAGCATCAGCACCCATCGCCAAAAGGTGCTGGTAACAAACCTACAAATGGTAAGCTTGTATAACTTTTGGTGGAGATCTAGCAAATATCTGCTCGCTTCATCGGTCCAAATCTCCAATCTGCCGAGCAACCTTTTTTCCTTGGCCTCGACCCCCGGTTACCTGGCCCATATATGCAGAATTAGGAGTATTTCCTTCCCCTATCCCCCCTTAACTATTCTTATGACAATTGCGATACAGCCCCGCCCTGGGTTCTTTTACCTATATAACTCATTGTGTTGGCCATCTAGATTGAAGGACGTAACAAAACCTCATGGCCTTTTCTGCATTCTGATTGGTTTCCCCCAAGTCTGATGCTATGTTGCATTGGCTTGTCCACCATTCTGATTGGTCCTCACATTTATGGGTCATTTGACCATTGTCCTTTTCTGACTTCCTGGATTGGTTCCGCAATATTTAAAAAAAAATGTAAACATTTCATATATGCTAGAGGTGACACAACTAAGCTTCGCATCCCACATGGCGCTCACTTACTATTCTTTGTTTACATTTGTGCCGGCAAAATATTGCCGATAAAAACAACAGTTAGTACAATGATGTGTAGATAAAATCTATTTTATCACTGTTATCATACGCAGAATAATAATTTGCTCACAATTAGTAAAAGATGAATGTGTGAGAATTAGGTAGTGTCTAATGTTTTGTGGTTGTGAGGATGTAAAAACAAGATGGTGGTGTGGAAATCTGGAGAAATGCAAAATTAATACAGATTTCACAATAAACAGAAAAGCCTGCAATTCTTCTAATTTCATCAAAAAAATAAAAAATGCAGAAAGAGCCGATCGGAGAACCACCGAGTCAAATGCTATGATAGACACAACTTGATTTTAAACAAACAAAATCCTGTAGGTAGGCAGGTGCAACTTCGTCAATAGCATGTGAATGCAAGAACTTGAGTGGGCCAATGAAACACGTTTAGACATACGGGATGTTTTGATACATGATGATGGGACCATAAGGGGAATTGGAGAATATATGAGGAAAAGATTAGAATACGGAATCGGACAAGCGGGAACACTGGGTATATGAAATTAAGGGGATAAAAAATAAATTCGCCTAATAATAATAACAAAACAAAACGACAAAACAAAATTATAGCTATACAGGCTGCATGATTTCATTGTGATAGTTTCCTTCTCTAATCCTTTATAGATTTTCTACCTACTGCTGAAATCAATAGCATTGAAAAAGCCAACATGCCATGGCATTAATTTACTTATTTCCTTTTAAAAACGTAGTGTAAATTTCAGCATCGTCCCTCCTCAGTTTCCAATCTTTTTTAAAAAAAAAGTTTTAACAATTAATCTTGAGGCTCAAATTAATTTCTCCTTTTCTTGTTAGTTTTCCTTCTCTGAGAGTGCCATGGGTTGAGAAATTTTGTTGTTGTTGTTCCTGTTGATGTTGTCATCTTGTCTGTTTTGTGGGATGTGTTTTGTGATTGTGTGTATGGTTGTTTTTCTTCATTCCTTCGCTGTATTTTATATCTATATTAAAGACACTATCAGTGATTTGCTAAATCAGAAAATCGAAAAATCATCAAAAATCCGATTTTTGCATGTATGTAACAAGTACAGGTATCCTAACATACCCTGCAAATGATAAGACCAGAAGCAACCTAATAAGGACAGAATCGGAAATTTTAGTCATTACTGTCCGTTCGGACACTTACTACAACACGTAATTGAATGGGGAATCGTATCTTGGAACACTGCCGTTTTCTTCCTTTTCTGTCAATTCTTCAGTTGGAAAAGGTAACTTATGAGAATTCTACAGACTTATCCTTCACTTTGAAGCTATTCCTGCAAATTTCAAATATTTTTCATATCACTGATAGTGTCTTTAAGTCACTGTTGTGGGGGTCTGGGGTGCATTTTGTATGTTTTCTCTTTACCACCAGACCCCAAGTACAGGGAATAAAAAATAGGCCTAGGGTAAAATGGGGTAAGTGGGACACTGGAGTAAGTGGGACAGAAACACAATAATTTCCTCAATCAGAACACAATTTGGCAACATGACATGGTGTGCCAACATAATCTATACTAAACAGGTTTGCTTTACATCAAATTCCCCCCCCCCAAAAAAAAATGGATTTTCTTCATCTTGAAAGTGCTTAAAGGTTCAAAGGTCACCACTGCCCCGCAATTAGTGGCCAAAATCTCCGAATTAATTTCTTAATTAATGGTGTTAATTGCTAAAAATGCAAATATTTTTCTGAACCGTAGAGAAAGGTTTAAGTCTATACATTATCTATGAATAAATTAATGTTTTATCAGCAAGTTGCAAAATTTATAAAACAAAATTCTTCTGCCATTAATATGCCAATAGCTAATTAATTATGCTGCTGTCCCACTTACCCCCACATGAAATTCACTTGGGGTAAGTGGGACATTGCCTATTAGCCTGGTACTTACTTTCTGTTGTACTTCTTTTATTTTTGTGTATATTTTTTGAGAAAAATAAAAATTATAAAGAAATAATGTCATTATAAACACAAATTAAATATGATTAAAATAAATATTTTCTGAAATAATGAATTTTAAGACCAAAAAATATAAAATAAAGACTTTCTGTAACATTAAAACTATAAAGAATAATAAGGTTCGGCAATGTTATGCGAAGTATGTGAAAATTAATGAGCGCAAAAATATAATAATCATTATTTGTTATTGTTTATATAGTCATAAAAGTATTCTGAAAACAACTTTTAATTATTAACAGCAGTGAATATATATTCTTTTCGCGATAATCCTTACTCCTAATTTCATAAATTACCCAAAGTACGTGTCCCACTTACCCCAATGTGGGAATATAAATGGGTAACTGGACAGTTCTAATTAACACTTTTTTCCTAATTATATGCATGTGGTACATGTACCAAAGTAGTTAAATAATTCCCTCATGAACCCACAGTTGATAATTAAAAGTAAAATGTTTTTCAGAAAAAACCTACCATGTCTTTGTTTCGAACCAATTTAGGCTTAAGTGTCCCACTTACCACCCACTTACGTTTACCCTACAGAAAAAAAAAAGGCACTTCAAGCAGGTCTATGATGCATGGAGCGCGCGTTGACAATCATTCAGGTGATGGACGCACGTGTATACAAACGACACACTGCGCAGTACGCATGCAAGCTTAACGGCTCGCACAGAGTGGAGCATCTGCGCACATTTTTTTGGTTTATTGCGTCTGTTCACGCATTAACGCCTGTGAATGCGTGGTGCTAAGGATAACTGGCTTCATGGATACACTGTTTCGTACGCCATATACGTTGTATCTATCTGTGTTTATGGGCATAGAAATCCTATAGCGCCGAAGGCGCGCTTCGCGCTTATAATATCTATGTTTATGGGATTAACCAGACGATGGGGGCCAAGCCTCATTCAATATAACAACTACCAGGTCTTGATTACTATGTTTCATTTCAGAGCATGGGAGATTAGAGGGCTCAATTGTGGTCAGACCATATATGTAATGAGCTGATCGCTAAAAAACAACTGCTTTAAACGAGTCTACCATTTTCGAATTACGCTGCGCATCTGAAATATAGAAAACGTAAGCATCTAACCTCCAGCATTTTTCGGTTTTTTTTCTCCAATTTTCTACTTGAATTCGATTTTTCTTCCAGAACCGTGCAAAAAATCATCTGTTGGTTCTCATTCAAACCCAAAGCCCTACGTTGAGTAAGATAATTCTAGCAACGATACATCAGATAATTTCAATTCTTTTGCGAATTGCATTCACAGTGCGATGTTTTCCATCAGCGAAATGCTTTTAGATTTCATGAAATTGTTGAAAACTTTTTGGTCGCAATGCGAAGAGTTTGGTTTGGAATTCCATTAATGTTACTGATACTTTTTGTTTCATTGGGGATTGGAGAACTTTTCTGTATCTCTACTGTATAATGGATTATCTGTGGGATCAACCCATAGAATTAGGATGCCTTTCATAGATTTGGCTTGTGGAAGCCATTTGTGATATTCCAATATTTGTGTCTGATTTATTCAAAGATATTTTAGTAGGTCGAACTACAATTATAACCCTGTCATACAATCTTTGTTTACCTTTGTATTGATTTTATCATGCTGGCCAATTCAGGTGAGGTAATAATAACTTCAAACTCCAAATGAATATCTGAAATTGTGTATTTTGCGGTGTGTTATCACTGCTTACTATGACTTTGCCATAATTGTTGAATGTTACTCGTAGGATAATCATGTTGGAAGTATGGCATGTGTGATGTCAATAATTCAAAGTCGAGTGGAATGCAGAATACCATTGTCCATAAAGGTCATGACCCATAACCGAAACCCTGCACCCCCCGGGGGATTTTTGGAGGCCACTATTTTTGGAAAACTTAACATATAGCTTTCAAATAGGTTGTATGCAAAAATCCCCACCTGGGTTAAAGAGTGAGGCACTTTTTTTCAAATGGCGGCCAATATTCAACTAATGCCCTTTATCTTCTGCCAGGCAGAAGATTAATCATGAATTGACCAAAACCCTCATGCAGTGGTACTCAGTTCTTAATTTGGTACACAGCCATCTATGGTGTACCTTGTCAGCTTTTACTGATACTGTCTGTTAGTTTCAAGAGTCTCATATTCATACATGCCATGGTCATGATATACCAACCCTACTTGCACCACTAGTGCTAGTGACATTCCCTGTTGCAACTATATGCAGACTAGTCTAACCTAAAGGTAGCGTAGGTAACGTTTTTCTGATTGGTTGGGTCAGGTTGCAAAATTTTGCTTGACAAATTAAATGTAGAATGACTTCTTAGCCAATTTATAGTCCAAAATAATACTTACAATGGTCTAATATACAATTGGGTTACTAGATTAATTGTTGTGTATGTATATTTAAACACTGATTAGCATGGAACTATTTCGAAAGCAGACAAATTTCATGAGTGGTAAACAAGCACAACTTTTGTACAAGCCAATGTTAGACAGGTATACTACACAATAGGGATTGGCCGTTGCACTAGATAAGAAGTTCCCGTTAAAAGGGAAGAAGTATGGTTAAAACGGAAAGCTTGGTGTTTCCATTGCAATGTGATGTCACTTCCAAATATTACCAGATGTATCAGAAAAAGTAACATGAAACTGAAATGTTTTGGTTCACAATAAAGGTTGATATTATGATTGATGCCGGCATAGTATTTATTAAAATATAGTAGGGCAGGGGGCAAACCCTAATATTCCATTGCAAAATGACATCTCATGCTATAAAAACGTTGTCCTATCTGAGGTAGCTTCTATGGACCATTAAGTAACATTCATAGGGTGGACACGTTTTCAATCAGCTGCACGGGGGTGGTGTTACGAGGGGGTCAAAGTTACTATGGGGGTCAAATGTTTTAAATGCTCCAAATCTAATGTAATATAGCTCAAATTATTCCTAGGTAACCAGGAGTAAAAAAAGTCATGTGATCACAGCGTGTGTGCTTCCTTTCCAAGATATTTGGGAAAAAGGCTAAAGGTCATTTCTGTTTATTCAAGAAAGGTTCAACATTGTAATACCAAGATTTCTTTGTAAAAAAATATCAAAAAAATATTTAATTACTGAATTCAAAAATATGCCTTTTATTTTGCCATTAGGGTTGGTTCCTTAATAGGGAGGGGTTGTATGTCACCCATCCCCATAGAGGCCTACAGGGAAATTTGAACCCTTCCGTATAACAAAGAAGATGAAGCAATAAAGGCAAAGCATTTCATATTTGGAATCAGTATCATTAAACATTCTAAAAAATATTTTTACAAAGAAAATAGGGCGTATTACAAACATTGACCTTTCTTGAATAAACAAAATTGACCTTTCGGCCTTATTTTCCCAAATATCTTGGAAAGGAAGACCCACACGCATGTGAACCATTGAACTTTTTCCCCTTTTTTTATCCTGGTTACCTAAGGAATAATTTGGCTACATACAATTAGTTTAGGCAGTTTAAACATTTGACCCCCATAGTAACTTTACCCCCTCCTCTTGAGGTCCGTTGCAGCATTATTTATTTAGTGTGCCCACCCTGGGGGTGTTTATTTGATCCATCTAAACTATTTGACCTGCCTAATTTTTTTATAGCATCGCGATGCAGGTTGACCTCGCCTTGCCCCCTAGATAAGTGTTACAAAAACTCAATTTGTTGTTCATTTCACAAATTGTGCACTAAAATGCAGAAAGATTGTCCTTTCTAGGAATCGTTCTTGTTTGACAATATCTTAATTTTGGATCCAAATCATTGCACATGTGAATACTTAGCGACACCAAATTCAAAAAACTACCAAGGAAATAGTTAACACCTTTTGGCACGCTTAACCTGCTCTAGAGGGCGTCCATATTTCAAAATGGCACACCAAAACAATGAAACACCGTGTATTTACACACTTCATGCCTCTTTAAAGGCAAAATGCCGGGTGTCACCTAATATATACGTTGTCATGCACCGGTGGATTAGTTGAGGTAAGTAAACACTTAAAATGAATTAGTTAGCCTTTCAAGTGTATAGAGGGTGCTTTATTGTAAAAATGGTCTCGAGACTTACTGTACACCAGACCACAACCACAGCCTCCTTAATCACTGATAACCTTGAAACCCGCATTAAACCATGGTTTCTTGAGTCTGGGACGGGATGGTTACTAAATTGAGCAGCCAAGCTCTACTACGCCTGCTGCGAGAGCTCAGGCGAGGAGTGTACGAGTGAGCGACGCAACCAAACGCGTCCAATAAGTTGTTGTTAGATAATATCTAACGTACTCCAAACGGAAAAAAGACCTATATTCCGAAGGGTTATTCTCCGAAGGGTTTTTATCCTAAGGGTCGTTTGTCCGAACACACTTATTCTATGGAGTCATTTTCCGATAGGTTCTTCCGAAGTGTTATATGTCCGAAAACTTTTTACTCCGAAGGGTCGTGTCCGAAATTAAGTGTTATTTTTCCGAAAGATCATACTCGAACGGTATTTTCGAAGGTTTATTCTTTCGAAAGGGTTTTCTTCCGAAGGGGCATTGATCCGAACAACAAAAAAGGGTCGTTAGTCCGAAACATAAATTGAGTTCGTTCTTCTGGAAGGGGCGTTTATCCGAAAAAGTAACAATGAGTTTACTCCGAAGGGGCAATGTTCCGAAAAACACATGAGGGTTTCAATCCGAGGGTTTACCGAAGGGAAGTGTGTCCGAAATGCGGACAAACGCCCCTCGACTTAAAAACCTTCTCGGAAGTAGTAAAAACCAATAGGAGGCAAGAGCCTTTCGGACTAAAGGAATCTTCGAAAAAAAACGCACCTTCAGACTTACCAAAACACAGTCAAAAGGAAAACAAAGAAGGAAATACATTATTACCTTTCGCACATAGTTTGTATCATGATACAGAGTAGGCTAATTATGCCCAAAAAAAACACCAAAGAAAATAATGTAAAAAAAAAGAAACCTCAAACCGGCCCGTTGGTGATGGATGCATTTCATAGCTGTGTGCGCTACAAAAAAAAATAAATACACAAAACTAGTTAGGTCGTAAAACATGGATTCCTGATGGAAACAGTTTTAGTGAGAATGCAGGTTTTTTTAACGAGAATCCAAATTTTCTAAAAAGAAATTACTCGATAATGTGTATTTCTCCTTCCGAGAAAAAAAAGGGCGATAAACTGGATTTCAGTCCGACTAAAATAGGTTTTTTAGTAAAAAAACATAGAATCTCGATAGCCATTTGTATATTGGCGGACACATTTTTCGACCGACAATGCAAGTTTTCAAATGAAAAAAAACATGGTTAGCGATTTTTAAAAGTAGGTTTTTAACAGAAAAAAAACTGAGAAACCCACTCTTTTATTTGGATTTTGCCTAAAGGCATTGAAATTCTTGTTAAATGCCTTTCCTGATACACTTCCCACTAAAAATAACTTGAGTCGCTGCGATAAAAAACATCAACACAATTGTGCCTTATGTGGGAATAAAGGAAAATCTCCAACATGTCTCATAATCGAAAAACTATGCAAGTGACCAAGGTAGATATACGTGGCATCAAAATTCGTGCTCCGCATAACTTTTGGGGGGACCACTTCTTAAACATGTTACTCTGAAATTTTATTGCGACCTGAAAGGACGACAAAAAAGTAGACGGTACCGACTATCTTTCCACGCAAACAAAAAACGCCCATCATGATAAATTTATAATTGAACTCACTGTCCTTTGAACAGATTTAATAAACCCCACACACTGAAAAAAAATATTACTGGTCTGCGCATTGACTTGCAAGAACATGGTTATGACACCAAGTTATTCTTATTTGAAATCGGAAAGTAGGGGTCTCCTGCAGGCTTTAAATTTTACCATTCCTTTGGTACAAAAATAAAAAATAAAAAATCTGTCCGCCAAAATTCAGTTATTTGTTACTCAATTTACTCGAAATATGAACGTGGCTGGCTCTCTTTTCACTATTTTAATGTTTCTAATAAGCTAGATTTGGAAGGTTTATTACATTGTTCTGTATTTTTTAATGTTTGTAAAATGTCTGACTGCTTGCTGATAGCTGGTTCAAGTCTTGTGCCTGTTCAGCTCTCTGTCGGCTTTACGTTTTACGTTTTCAATATTTGTAGGTTTCTAAGAAATTATGAAAAAAGATTGAAATGATGAATGACAAAAAACACTCTCGGTATAATCCCACCGTCACGGGTGGTTTGGGGTAAATTGCAGAAAGGGTAAAGTAGGTCTACTCCCATTCTAAATTTTAGCCGATCATACGGACCTATGTGATTAAAGTGTACTGTATTTCTTCACATACCCTTCGGTCTCCCGCCTTGAACATGATTTTCAATAGTGAATTTTTTTCTACGTGAAATCTTTTTCTATTTTCAGCAAACATGCTTTTTCCATAGGAAAGGTATTTTTTAACGGGACAGTAATCGTAAATTACGGCTTTCGGTAAAATGTCTCAACCTTCATTTTAGATTTCTAATACACTCCCCGAAAAACACCAACATGTGATACCCTACCTTGTACATCTTTGATATGGGCCGCCAACACTGTCAAAATGCCAAATACCGAAAAACACGTCTCAAAAAAAACCCCAAAAACAAAGGTCTAAAACAACTAAGGCTAATAAACAAAGGTCAAAAAAGCAAAGGTCTCAACAAACAGGCAAAGGTCTAAAAAAACGAAGGTCTCCAAAATTTACCACAGGTCGCAAAACTACACAAAGGTCTGAAAAGCTGGTAACGGTCTCAAAACTACACAAAAAAGGTCTCAAACACACAAAGGTCACAAAACATCAAAAAAGGGTCTTCAAAACCGAACACAAGTCAAAACACTATTGAACTACAAACAAACTGTGCTTCAAATTCGCAAAGACTAAGGAGTAACTTATTTCCTTTTTCTTTTTATTCAGTATCGTAATAAAATTTATAAACTAAATACGCACAGGTGACCAGATTTTCTTTGATATTTCAAATTGGTCTCTGTCGGTGATCCTGCACACCCAAAAATATTTGCGGGACCTGGCAAGTTTTGTTAAATTGATTTCATTTTGATACTCCTATTTAAGGTTGTGTTTTGTTCGTTTTTCTTATGTCATGTCTGTGCGCCATGTGTCCTCAAATCGTGTTCACTGATTCAGAAAAAACAGAAAGTTATTGTGTACTATGCTGTAAATAAATATATGTCACAAAGGGTTGCAGTGAGGTCTTACCAAGGAAATACGCAAAAAACTTAATACAATTTTGGCATTGTATGAAGTGTAATGACGAATTGCCCTCCATTCAATCCACATGTAAATGAAAGGGAATATCTATTTGTGTTATGTAATATCTTGTATATAATCCTTTAAAAGATATCCCGAGTGATGCGTAGTAGCATTGTATGTAATAACAACACCGAGTATTACACGCAGATTAAAATTGATGAAATCAGCAAGTTCAATAAATAAAAACCTATCATGTAAATGTAACACTCGAAGCAGTATACAAAAACTTTGATACCATGAAAGATTTTCTACATAGCTATGATATCAATAATATCATAGCCTGTCGAACCTGGTTAAATGAAAAACCTCATGACTATTTTCAATTAAATGGCTATAATTTGGAACTTAAATGTCGCACGACAAAAGAGGAGCTTGTGATGCTTATATATGAAGACAGCTTGACATATAATGTAAGGAAAGACTGAATAGGATAAAAATATCCTGAAAACACAGAAACTTTGTTTTTGAATTGAAGTCCGAAATCAAAAAAATAATAATTGTATTGTGTATAGATCCCCGGATCAGGATATTAATGAGTTTAATCAATTTGCAGATAAGTCTGCTCTAAGCTGCGCAGAATGAAAACAAGCTTATGTATATAATGGGTGATTCATATACTTGTTGAACGAAGACGTCCTTGAAACCCCCCACCACCCAAACAATTTTTCGGATGTTATGTTTGATGAATCTTACTCTTTGTATCTCGATTACGAGACCAACTAGAATTACCTCGAAATCGCAAACAATAATTGATAAATTTTAAAAACTCTCATACAGGGTGAGTCAAAAGATTGACAACTAGTTTTGTTTGAATTTTTCTTACAGCAGTGAAAAAATTTACCAAAGATACCAACTATCAGCATATAAATAGTATTATTTCCACCTAATAGAGAGATTGAATTTTGATTTTTGAACTTTGGCATTGCGAAGTTATGCTAATAAAGATAGGTACCCATTTTTCAATCTGTCACGGAATCAGCTGTGTGGAATTGACCAAATGGACTTTGGATGAGTCTACTCAGGTACATCATGACATCTTTGTTTGCTTTGATACCTTGTGTAACCTTCACCAAGAAAATGTCAAACTATGTCATTATTCTGAAATCAATAAACAAATCATGGAATCTACACCCAATTTTGAGCATTACTTCAAAAATGTTCGAAATTTTCACATATCTTTTGCGGAAACTGACTGCAATATGTAGGCAATCCTGTGCAATGCCAAGACGGTTGACACACACTTTCCGCCGACTCCTTTCAGAACCTGATGGGGGGGGGGTTACTTTGGGGATCACTAATTTGACATTACAGACAATCAACGCCATATTTTTTCCCTTTGAATCCAATCTTTTCTCTACCTTCCTCTCTTTTCTTACTCCATTTTTGTGGTCCTTTTCCACTTTCCTGCTTAAGCTTTTTTTCCTGGTTAGGCCCATGGGAGGGGACATGCGTCCACTTCCCCTCCTGCCCCTGTTACCATACTATTAATTAAACTATTGTTAAAAAATATTATCAATAACAGTTGTTACGGAATGGTTACTTTAGAACAAAATACAAAAGTTTTTAAGCATTTAGATGACAGTAACCCAATGGCTTTTGCTGCTGTGGACGGTGAAGAATGTACAACGTGTCAATATGGTTTTTGGCGGCTCTCCGTCAATTTTTTACCATATCTGCAATATGCGAAAAGTTAAACTTTCGATTTTTTACCAATGATAGTAGAAATAATGAGCTATTGTTGCGTGTATAAAAAACCAATTTCTGAACTGGTTTAAATGTTTTTAATATTTTTCTAAATCGAGTGTAAATCGTTGACTCACTGTACAAAGCAGATCACTGGTATAGATTAACTGAATAAGTGATCACGTGCCAATTTTTTATCTGGCAACAAATTGATCAACTTACATAAAAAGAAAAACCTCCCCTGCGGGTTCGGGGTTAAGAATTGCACGATGTGTTTCCCTGCAGTCGTAAGAGGCGACTAAAAGGGGCCCCCGCGGGTTCGGGGTGAAGAATTGATCCGCTGTGTTTACCTGCAGATGTCGTAATTGCGTCCTGGGCCTGTAGCCGGCGGCTGCTTAACAGGTCAATTGAGGCGGCCGCTTTTTTTTCTTTTTTTTAGTTTCTTGAGTAGATCTCTGGGTTATCCCTGGCATAAGTGAGTGATAATTTGCCACTTAACAGATTGTGTCCCCTGGTGGGGCTCCGTGGTGGGTGGGGAGATCGGGAGATGAATCTCCATACTTTTCATTTGAATTCTAACAAAAAGCTTGACAAAAAATCCTGTTTAAACGTAAAGAGATAGTGATCCGGATCCTGTAGTTGATGATGATTGGCCTCACTTTTTGTTGATGAAGGCATTGATGATAACAACCCTATCAAAAATCTTTCCACTTTTAGACAGGTCACACCAAGGAAAAACGTGTTCATTTTTTTCCAGTCAAAGTTTTGTTAATTGATTTTGTTTCTGTGAACCATTACTCTTTGAAATAAGCTTGGGGCAACCCAGAAATTTTGCCCAAATTCAAGATGGCTGCCAACAATCCAAAATGGCTGCCAAAATTACATACATTGGTATTAATTACCCTATCTAAGTTCCTGTCAAAGTCTTTCAGGGATTCTGTCATTCTGGACCTTCCCCATTCAAATTGGCCAGAGAGCCACTCCGAATATAAGCACCAAATCCAAGATGGCTGCCAAAACTCAAACTGGCTGCCAACTGACCTAGTTGGCTCTCCTGTCATGTTGTTACAGCAAGTTGACGCAATCTTAAAAACATTACGCTATTGAAAATTAGGTTAGAGGCATACCCAAAGATTCGCAGTCTCAAATTCAAAATGGCCGCCAAAATGCCCGCAAAAATCACCTTGTTTTATCAAGATACCTGAGTTGTTCATGTTAACGTGCTTCTCAGAGGTTCTCCAGTGGTTCCCTAATTCCAAACAAAAACCCCCCCCCCCCACCCACATGTCCTGTGAAATTAACTTGCCCACGGTAATCAGGATTTGGCTGCAAATGCAAGATGGTCACTAAAAATCAAAATGGCTGCCAAAATACCTCAAATTAACTTTCCCATTCTCTTTACCCCATGATAAACTTTTTGTGTGTTCAAGAAAGGTTTACTGGTTATCTGGATACCGATTTGGTGGATAGAATACTCACCTGATCCTGAACATGCAAAGATGACAATATTGTCGTGTTTAGTCTGGGCTGCCTAAGTTGTTCGGCTCGCCAAACAAATTGATGATGGGAACACATTAATTAACCCTCGTCTTGCCAAGCCCTTTTTGTAAAAAGGATTAGCAAGGGGGGTAACACCCCTCGAGGAATTCATTATAACGCCTCCTTTGATAAGATTTGGTGCCAGTGGATAGCTAGGATCTGCCTCTTTCATTGATACAAAATAAGTACCGACATACCTAGTAGGCGTCACAATGACGTCATCAAATCACGCAAGTCCGTGAATGACCTTGCATAGAAAATAAGCGAGAAAGCAATTTTGGGCTAAAAAAGTGGAAGATCAGATTTTTCATGCGGTTTCAGGCTATAAATGATGGCAAATGGCATTTTAATAAACAGAGTTTTTGAGCCATACTGTGCATAATATTTTCAAAAATGCCCCATAAAATATTATGATGTGCACCCCCCCCCTTTATCTTCGTTATGACCAGAAAGGATGAAAGAAGTATTACTAGCTTTTGACGCAAGCTTTGGATTTTTGCGCACAGGAAGACAAGTTCAACTGGGGGAACCATGCTCTCCTTGGGAAGACGAGGGTTATTAAGCTGCAATTCAGGGATAAACTTCAATTCCAAAAGTTCATTAGCTTGAGTCCAAATCACTGTCCGTCTGCGAATCGGATTGAATGGACTATCATGCATTGACATGACGATAAGACCATGTATTGAGGCAAAGGTCGCTTCACTTTCAGTAATACCATATCTTCCTAGGTATTGACCTCTCTCGATTCTGGTCGGGTCTTACCCTTCTCATTTGGAGGCTGGGTCATGTCCCTTGGAAGCTGGACCGCGTCCCTTGATTCGTCAGTATCGACGTCATAATTGACTTTACCTTTATGAGCAGAAATAGACCAGTCAGATCAAATATCAAATAGGGGGCATTATGAGGTGTTACCAAAATTCTCTTTTTGTTTACAGAGATCCGGCATTACTCCTATAAAATGTCTTCTCCAGAAGAGGGTTTATAGCCGTGACTAATCTACAAGCATGAGTTTTTTATCCTTTTGATAAACTTGCGCGTGTTAACTGTCTATATGGCGGTTTAGGGCGTACAATTTTGCCTCATTAGGCTTAGACATTACATATTCCAATATTAATGACTGCCAGTATTAATTATACTAGCCAAATTAATGATGAAAGGGATTTTTTTTTCCCCCACCCCTTTGATTTAATGTTATTTTCTGGATAGCACTGAGGAAAAGATGTGTCTGTCGCATAGCAAAGCGATCTTTTTTATTTGGCTCACAAATGATTTGAATGTTTTTGTCAAATATTTCAATCTATAAGGTGTGAATTTCATTTTAAAACAGGTTTACTTTTAAACAGAAACTGTAAGAGTTTGTGAGAACAAGGATCAGATGTACGACAAAAGGAAAGTTAAATCCAGTTTAAGTTTCTTGCCAGATGAGAGTAGAACCGATGAACATCTCAAGAGAAGCGATTTACAAGCTAAACAAGATATTGAGTCCCCTTCATTCAAACAAAAGGTTGTGAAGCACGAAGCTGGTATTCGGCCAATATGGTGACCGTTATCTGCATCCCAATTCCCACTAGCTTTCAGTAAGGAGCAAGAGAACAACGTACGCCGGTAATGCCCAAGCTACATATTTACATTGCTGTCAAAGTAATGTTGTTTAACCCTAAAAGATCCGGGCTTTTTGGACCCATCTTACCCGCCGGGGGGGGGGCGGATTAAGTATCCGGAAACGATTGATGAAAAGATCATATAGTGGTAACAGTGGATAGCTATGACCATTCCGAGTCCATGATACCAAAAAAAGTACAAACATACCTGTATGACGTCACAGGACGCAAAACATAACGTCATCCAAAATGCGAAAAATCGCCCAAAATTCATGGTTTCGCCATTTTTCACGGAAAAAGTGATTTTTGGCCAGATGTGTGTCAATGTATGCACACACTGCTCTTACTACAAAAAATCAAATACCTAAGATAAAAACATAGTGTATACTGTATCCTTAGCACCCAAAAAATGGATTCTGCTGTTCTGTGTAATTTTCAATGGAAAACACTACGCTGTTCTTCGCCCGGAGTGCGAGATTACGCCACGCCGCGTCTAACCGTAGGTCGATTTTGTTCAAAATGGTCTTAAATCGAGCGCAAGGCTTCAAAGAAAAAAGTCATGCAGTTTCGGCGTGAAAAAATAACGAACAGGTGAGGAACGACAAAAAAATGTCGAGGGGGGGGGGCGGATTCGCCCCCGCGCATTTTAGGGTTAAATGACAATTCACCAGGCGTTACCATGAAATCAATTTACAAAACATTTCAAATCATTTGGATCCATCGATTCAAAAGGATTGCTTTGCAGTTGCGACAGAAAACATCCTTCCTAATACTATTAATGAAATCAATGACAAAGGCACAGCTTCCAAGGGACATGGCCCAGCCTCCAAATAAGAAGAGAATGGTGAGACCAACCAGATCGAGAAAGAGGTCAATAGCCTAGGAGAGGATGGTATTACTGAAAAGTGTGAAAGCGACTTGCTCAAGAACAGTGGTCTACCTCGTCGTCAATAGCTTTAAGCTAGCCCGTTTATCCGATTCGAGAACAGTGATTGGACTAGCAAATATTAACTTTGGAACTTTGGAATTGAAGTTATCTCGAGAATGCAGCATTAACCTCGTCTACCAAGGGAAGTGGTTACCAACCACAGTGAGCTTTGCTCCGGTGCGCAAATATGCAAAAAGCTGCGTAAAAAGCTTCGGTAATCATTCTCTCATCCTTTCTGATCATTTTTGAGAAAAAATGTGAAGTCGCCGCCTTCACCGGGGTTAGGGTATGCCGTCAAAGTTGGGGGTAAAGGGGGGGGGGCCAGCACAAGGAATATTTTATGGTGTATTTTTTGAAAATTTTTTAAAAATCATGCATAATTTTAAGATGGGGTCAATAAATTACTAATTATCGAGTAGAGAAAAATCGCATGAAAATCCGATATTCCTACCTTTTTTTTTAAGCACAAAATTGGATTTTCGCTATTTCTGTGGAAATGTAAAATTTGCCGACTCGCGGGGACGGCGTCATTGAGGACCACCATATAGGTATGTTGATCTATTTTGGTATCAATGGAAAGAGGAAGACCATAGCTAGGCCAAGGTATCAAAATATAAGCATAGGGCTTAAATGTGAATTCTCGAGGGGGGTGGTAAACCCCCCGTGCTAATTCCTTGTACCAAAAGGGGCTCGGCAAGACGATGGTTCATTATGTGTTCCATCATCAAAAATTTGTTGCGAGCCCCAACAATTATGAAGCCCAGATAAACACTGAAAATATTGTCAATTACATATTAATAAGGATCAGGTGAGTATTCTATCCCAAAACATCGGTATCCAGTACCATGAAAACCTCCATATGGACACAAAAAAAGTTAACTCATGGGGGAAAAAGCCCACGAATGCCCGATGTAATATGAGTAATTGGGGCAGCCCATTGGATTTAAGTGGCCATCTTGAATTGCAGCCAAATCTGCGTACCAGGCAAGCTAATTCAAAAGGACATGGGTTTGAATGACGGAACCAATGAGAAATGTAAACATGAAAAACTCAGGTAGCTTGAAGTTGTAAATAAGGTGACTTTGGGCGGCCATTTTGGATTGGAAACAATGAATTCTTGGTACGCCTCTAACCTAATTCAAAGCTTAGGTTTGTAAGGTGACTGTGCAGAAGTGATGTAAAAACTTTGACAAGAAGAGCCAAGACGCAGTATAAGGGTAATTAGGTCATTTTGGCAGTCAATTTATTTTGGCGGCCATCTTGGATTTGGGCAAAATTAGGGTGGCCCCCAAGCGTATTTCAAAGAGTATGGGTTACAAGACGACAAAATCACTCAGAAAACCTTGACCTGGAAAAAATGGCAGTTTTTCCTTGGCTGGGACTGTCTATTTTGCTTGAAAGCAAGGGTATTGCGAAGGCATTTCTGGCAATGTGAGAAATAGTAAGAAACTCAGGTCTGGGGATATTTTGGTGGAGGTCGACCGGAAGATTCAGTCGGATAACCTCAAATGACTACCATGCTTGCCCAAGTTCAAGTTAGAGTTACTCCTCATAGAACTCTTAACTCTTTTTAATTTTAATTGTAGTAAATATGCCTTTTTAAATTTTAGGGTTATATATTGCTTGGAATGATGTATGCTTTTAATTCAAGATGTAACTCTTTGGCTTTGCTTTAATGTAATTTGAATTAATATTTGCCCAATTTCCTTTGATAATCTATTAATTATTTTAATGTTTCCATGAATAGATGTTACGATCATAGTAATCAGTTTAGATATTCATTGAGGTATAAGTAAATAGTTAATTGATTTTTTGAATGTTAGCCATAATGTCATATTAAGTTGGTATAATCTATTTTATACCTGTCATTTAGTATATAAGTGTTAATTTTAATATTTGTTATTTTTAATGTTGAATTGGACCATGGGCCTCATGCAAGAAACAGAGGTTACCTGATTGACCCACTGAATGAGTAACCCAGGTAAAAGAAGAAATAAACAACAAACCAACAAACAAACTCAGAGGTACGGGTGTAATTAAGCCATTACATTAAGAATTGTTCTGATGATGAAATTTTGAGTGGGTGGATCCTAAATGTCACCCAATTATAATTATTGATTACAAGAGGATGGTTAAAAAAATCAGTACGGGTACGTTTATACTTACCTACAATGCGCTTAATTCGCCAAGTCAGTAAAAGTGGGTTACCTTCAGGTGCAAGTAGAGGATTACATCCCTCGTCCTACAAGATGTTTAAATTCAAAAACGTTTGGCCACTTTAAGACGTATTGTAGAAGGTCAGGAAGTTTGTGAAAAGTGTGGCAAAGAGGCCCACAATGCATCCAATGCAAGGAAACCTGCTAAAATTGTATTGCAAGTGCCTAATCCTCGGCAAATTTTTTTTTTTGCAAGAGCCTGTCCTAAATGGGAGAAGAAAAAGAAATTCAATAAATCAAAGTGACCGGTAACATGGACTGATAAAAAGGCCAGAGATACTCTTCGTTCTAAGGTTACCGGATCAAAAAGATTATGCGATGTTGTGAAAGTGGGAGCAAAATCAATTGCTTCTAAGACATATTTCCCAAACAGATCTTGTTGGCCTAATGATTTTCCAATCTCAACAGTATTAGAAATTTGTAAGAAATAGACAAGTATAAGAATATTGCAACAAGATGCTTTGGCCTAGTAATATTCTCGTGTCTTTCTAGAGATCGTAAAGAAACAATCAAGTGTCATCTATAAGGGTATCAGACGTCAGGCATCTACTAAACTCCGATAGTAGATCTGCAGAAAAGAAAGAGACTTCAAAAATAAATAACTGGAGGAACTGATTAAAGGTCAACCTAGTTCTCTCAAGCCAAAGAAACTAGGTAATCCCAATCAGTTAAAACCACCACTTCCTGATTCGTT
>JAMKCH010039229.1:0-42399 GCA_023653785.1 Ophioderma brevispina
CCATGTGCATTAGATTGTACAGGAAACTTCGAATGTGTATTAGAGCCCTGTTCATCATTCCGCGTACCCCTTTCTTTTTGCAAATTTCTGAGGAGTGGGAACCTCATTGGTTTAGTATATGCTGGTCGCTGAGAGATTTTTGAATTGGAAAGAAACTGGAATTGGTATAGCATAAATATTTGTTAATACTTTGATTTGGATTTGGAATAAATGTAGGAGTTTGATTTGGAATTGGACAAAGAACTGGAATTTGGGATACTAAATATTTGACAGACTTTGATTTGGATTTGGAAATAATAGAGTTTTTTATTGAATTGGAAATAATGGAGACACTCCTGCAAATATGTATGTTCCCATTCATATCGTCATTGGCTTCCTCCTGGTGTTTTCATTTCTTTCTCGGGTGGTAAAGATGTTAATCCCGATAATGTTACGCTTTAAAGTGTTGAATGGATAGGACTGTTGACATCATCTTATGAATGTCAAAGGCTTCTGGAAGTACCTAATGAACTTGAACTTCACAACTTCTCATACAACGCAAGACATGAGATTATCATCTGCGTCAGAACACCTGCGATACAAAGAAGTGGCACACCTGCACCTAGTCAGGGATTAAACTGAAACTTTTGCGCATTATTGACCGAACTTTTAAATGACCGAATCTGGCTGCCGAAACCACGTGACAAGTTTAAAAACTGTGTCCTTAAGGTTCTTCTCATCATCAAAAATTTAAGATTCAATCCTTTTAAAACCCAACGAGCGGTAATCAATTCTCTGGAGTCAATTGCTTTTGAGGTTTTGATATTTTTTATTCTAAGTTAAGGATATGAAGTTTTCATCTTGATAGATTGTGCTTCACCCAAAAACCCCACCGGTAAAGTTTCGCGCCGATATTTCAATGCTTTTCATGTGGGAGAGGCAGAAAACTGGATTTCGTAAGCCCCATAGAGTACTGTGTAAAATACTCTTGGTGTCAAACCAAATTGGGGTACATTTTCGCTCATTACTTCCAAACCAACATCCTTGGGCCCTGAGATTCACAGGAGAAATGAAAAAAATAGTAGCTTTCTTCTGATACTCAAAATGTTGACCACGTCCGTTAAAATCTGGGCTTTCTTCTGGGGACGAGTCTATTAGCGATCGGCCATGGACCTTTAAAAAAATCCTGCCCAGTTCAGCTGTCAAACGTTGATGACAGCGGTACACTGTTTGAATGCCCCACTCAAGTCTCTTTTTTTCATTCGAAGCGATGAAGGTAGCGAGGCAATTTCTTTCGAATAATTGAATATTACGTTATAGGCATCTTCCTGATTATACTAATGAGTCAAATGTAATGAATGTGTTGACAATTACAATGGATTTCCAGAAAGACGCAAGCCTTCGTGTCACCATTGTCAGGGAAAGACTCATATGCCAGTCTTTGGGAACAAAGGTCTCCAGAGTATAAAGTAAACCGCCGGCCTCTGAGCTCTGCTCTCTAATCGAGATTCATCGTAGCGATGAAAATTCAAAGCGATATTTCATTTCTTGCACACTTATTAAGCCGGGAATTATAATATTACCAATCTACAGAGATCAAGAAGGAACCTAGTCACCCAACATTTATCGCTATTGGCGATATTACGTTTTGAATATTACTTTTTTACAACCACGTGTATAAAGTTTTAATAATTCTTAATAGTGTTTAAACAAGTCAAAAACCAACCATACGCTGAAAGCCTGAGATTTTACACGCCGTTATTTTAACGTTCCCTGCCATGGTTTCGTATTTTTACGGCTCCAGTTATTTTCCGTTCTGCATGTAGTGAGTCTCAGCTGCCAGTCAAATGCCTGTTTTTTACAAGTTTATTTTTAACAGTGTACTATAGTTTGGAGAAACCAGCATTGAAAAGTTTAAAATCATCTACAGGTCACACGCTTTTGAATTTCGAATTCAAACTTTATCAATCCCTTATACCATCACATTATCATAATTGCAAATTATGTTAGTCGATTTCCTGACATCAATAATCAATATTTGGCAATTCAGTGCTCACGGATTATTCCTCTATTAACATGAGTGAGATTTAAAAAAATATAAATTTTCCCAAAGACGAATGTCAACAGAACATAAGCGTACGTATACATTTTGGAATGAGAGCAATTAATGTATTGATTATGCAAATCAAATTGTTTGATCGTTACTTGACCGTTGCTCGATATCCCAAACTATAGGGTGTTTTGATGTTAGACCGTAATTTGTACATAGGAGGTTTTGAAGCTTGTGCCCATTTTGTATCGATAGACGATGTTGATTTTAAAGGTAAAATTCACATAGAAGGTTTTCCCACCCAGCGATGATATGGGGTATCCAAAACTCCCCACGGGTGATATTTATGGTACTTTTGATATGTAGTTCTATGAAATTTCGTACTTGTAGTAACACTAATGACACCAAAATCTCAAACCACAAATTATTATTAACATTATTAATACTATTATTTTAAAGTAATTATCCACCAATTTGCACATTAAAACGGCTAAAAATAATCACTAAAATTACTAAAGAGTTTTGAAAATTAGTTTACTAAAGCAATGATATCGTTTGATGGCTCATTCAATTTCAATAATTATTTTCCTAAAAGAAACTTAAAACAAATGCTTTATGATTATATTTTTTTTAGTTCAACACATATTCATGAAACATGAAATATTCTCCTTTCAGTTTTTGGATTTTTGTTGGGTTTGTTTACTCGCCTTGAAAACTAAATTTAAAATCACAATGTAAATATACCTCTTTTAAACGCATCGTCCCGCTTTTGTGATACAAACATTATTAGGCACAATTTCCTCTTTCGCTGCCATTGGTTTTCAAAAGACTCCATACAATATTCAATGTTTCTCTTTTTTTGAGGTAATACAAGTCATCCGATTACTAAACTTGTTACAACAGAAGCAAATTTGTCAACCACACTTAAATTGTACGGGCAGGATATGACGTGCTGTCTCTTGTTTGAAATACATTGGCGCGTGAAATTGAGACGTTCTTGTTAAAATACTTGTCATTGATTTATGAAACTTGAAGCGGTAGCAACAGGGTGTCAAAGCTGATTACATTTTTAGATAATATTTTTAACCACGAAGAACAAATGATACAGACCAACGTTCTAGTATTTCATACCAAACATATCTTTAGCTACTTGAACCATTTTGCTGTAGACGACAAAACAGTTATGTTGGAAAATTATGACAGTTAATGTCCATTTCCACATAGGGCACTTGTTTATGAATTTTATATAGCAAGTCCATTAGAGTCAGAATAAGGGAGTGTTGGAAAGGGGGTTGGAAAAGTTGGAGCTTCGGACATCAAACAATTTTTGATCCCCCTTTTTAGGTTCGAAATTTTTTTTATCCCCCCTTTAAGGGTCTTAAAATTTTTTGACCCCCCCCCCCTTATACCTTCAGACAAAAAACAGAGACAAATTGCAGAGGTGGGGCCCTGCAGTAAAGGTAGAAAGTGACGATTTTGCGGTCATGGCTACAAGCAAGTTGGCCAGGGCTGGTCCTCTTCTCACACGAAGCGCGGAACATTTCGCAATACTCACTTTGCATTTACGTATTTTATCGTGCAAAATTCATAGAACCATTTACATTTTTTTAAGTGGTTCACCACAAATACCAAGTTGGCAAGTTTTGGTAACCCTCTTAAAAATCAAATTCGTATAAACCATTGATGTGTAAGATTTGTTTTTTTAATGAATTATTATCACAGATGTAAGCATACATGTGCATGATATCTCAATTTCTGTAAACTCTTGCAATTTTCTTAAACAAATTTGTTGGGGGTGGTAATATTTACAATAGCCTATGTGTACTGCAATCAAATGTGAAATTGTGATAATGTTAGAAAAGTTGTTTGGAAGAAAACGATTGGTGTTGATGACCCTGGGGTGGGTGCGGGAGGGGTGCCGCGCAAGGCGCGGAAGCCTCGCAACAATCACTTTCCTAGATACATTTTCTCTTGCAAACAGTGGTGTAAATTTCTTTTTGACATTGGGGGATGGGGTTGATGAAATTTTAAGAATGATAAACAGGGTTTGCTGAAGAGATCCATTACTAGCACATGGCACACTAACAATTTTGCCATTTAGAAGCTAAACTTGTTGAATGTAATTGTAATTAGAACAAAATGTGTGCAAAGTGCACAGAAATTTACCATTTTAAAACTATTATGGTAAAATATGAGGTTATTTTTGGTCAAAAACACATGAACGGGCATCGACATTGGAGGGATGATCGTTATTGACCATCTCCCTCGGGGGGATATCCCCAGGATTTACGCCCATGCTTGCAAAGATAACACAATTTGAAATTTCCAATGTGGCTCACAATAAATGATAATACTTGAATATGGGCATTAATGGTATAAAAAATAAAATCTTAAATAGGTAAGGTTTGTTTTTTAATGTAGCATCGAAGCATTGAGTTCATACCCCAATCAATAAAATCTCAAATCAATAAGAAATGCTGTTGGAAAAAAATGTGGCTGGTTGTAGACAGCCTACTACATTGCAATTACAAAGGTGAACTAGGTAAAATAGTAGTGAAGTTTTTTGTGGACTAAAAGACTAGGGTGGCCACAATGTGGACATGGCACCGATTTATACGGGAGTGGGCACAGGAAAGGTGCCTCCTTCCGCGCGAAGCACGGAACCCTTTACTTGTAATATTCGGTTTTCAAGACACATTTTCTAATGGAAAAGTTAACATTCCCAAGATTGCAAATTGGATGATACTTTGTTAAAGCATTTATTATAGTAAATAATAATAACTACATGGTTAAAGTTATGTTTTAAATGGAGCAAAAATTTCCGGATCCCCCCTAATACCGGGTGGAAATTTTTTGATCCCCCCTTTTTGGGACCACAAAATTTTTTTGATCCCCCCCTCATATTAACACTCCCTAAGTCTAAAAAATAACTTTTATTGATTGTTTGCACCCTACCAGGTTGCCAATATGGATTGTTTTAAATTATGAATCGTGTATCATCGTTAAATCATAGTATTCCTCACAAACATTTGGTGGACTAATCACTTGGTTCCACATTCTCACTAGGCCGCTGAGAGGCATTGTGTAAGGGGGGGGGGGCAATTTGATAATCCCGCATAAATCATATATAAGATATCGTTAAATCGTTGCACCCCGTGTTTTTACATTAGGTGTATTATATTAATAATATCATAACACAATTAAACGCTAGCACCAATGCTCAACTGTCGACAAATTTAAAGGAAGATAAAGTCGATTTCATTTAAGTCTTCAGATATCAGTCGCGAATGAGTGTCATTAGAGTGTGCGGGAAAATGAAAGTATCCTTTATTTCAATTGAAATTTATATTGAATTATGTATATTTGAATTAATGGGCTAGGGCAACCTTATAGGTATGTAATCCCAAAATATAATGTATGTTTCTTTCATTGCTTTACTTAAATGTAATACATGTTCCTCTCATTGCTTTTACGGGCCCGCTGGGTCCTTAGGCATGGGGAGGGGGATACACACTTTACTCTATGTCGTCGGTCCTGATTTCTCATGTAACTCACTTAAACTGTATTCTTATTAATAATACACAAAAAATCATAAAGCAAATGATATCAAGTGGCCGGCCCAAATGGAAATTATACTGTGTTGATAAATTGGCCGTATTGCTTGATGTAGACAGTGATGAGATAGAATATCGAGTTCATGCAACTAACTGTATTTTGTAATATTTCATTTTTAAATATGTAACTTTTTTGACATAATCTACTTGATAGCTATGCCATTCATTGTCTCTTCATGAATCAGGCTGACATACCTGTATTAGAATGTATGTACAGAATACAGAGTGGATTTGGACCAAATTACTTTCTATACATTTCGAATTATCTGTTCCAACAAAACGTTTTCATCTTTGGCATGACATTTCTCCCCGAGAGAAAACAGCGGATTTATATTAAAAGTCATATGGGTTAAAACAACACCTTTTTATTGTGTGCGTAACCCAGCTGCTCCAAATTTCGCAATATTGAGAAAGCTGCGAAATTAAAAAGTACTTAGCGGGAATGCTGCATGGTGTCAAGAAACTACTAGTCCCCCATGACAGCGTGTTCTAGCTTGGACGGTAACCTTGTAGACTGGACTATAGAGGTCTTCCACCTATCGGATTAGCGGCCATGCATCTTGCCGGGAATGGCAAAGTCCATTCCAAATTTCTGGAGACTTTCTAAATCTAAAGAACGACATGCATGTTGGATATGTATGCATAAGTATGGGTCACACTTTGAATAGCACAAGTACTTTAAAGGTCGGGTATTGAATTGATCTGAATGACGAATACTACGGGAACTTAACACCTTTTGTTATAGATTATGCATGAGTGAGGTGAAAGGCCTCTATTACATGATATAGTGCTGAAACAAATGATGCGTGCAGAATACAACGGCGACCACAGTAAACAGATGGAGTCCCTAAGTCACGACACCGGATCATATTTACTGCCTGCACATAAAGGTAAATGAAAAACTTTTAAACTCACACGTATTAGTTTTACTATTACGTTTCTCATGATGTTGTGCAATATTCAGACGTTTCTTGAATACCTAATTGGTTAAGTTATGGATCCATCAATATCAAAATGATAAATTTGTCATGTTTTCTATTGTTTTTATTATCTTATTTTTCCCGAAGATGATGTACAGCTCTAATATATGATTATTCTACTCCGTGCTTGTGTAACGGTATCTTCCCGCTTTAGTATTTATCTTTGTGTTCAACGGATCGAGGTATGTACTGTCCACGGATGCTTGCGCATTATTCTGTTGAATTATAATATTGCATCCCGTCAGCAACACTTATAAATCTCTATCAGATATGTCCAAGTTATACCTTTGTTCCATTTTTACCACTTATCGTCCTACTAGAGCTCCGACATGCATTCAGCCTTTGATTCCCTTTGTCTGTATACGACGTGTGATAAAGATGTTTTAATTGGGGGGAGCTGACTGACAAGAAGGCTGTCCCACCTGTAAGAATCAAAGGCGAAGCCACTTGAAGGCGAAGAGTGCCTTGACACATGGTTTCAGTTCTCTACTTCACAAACCAGTTCAGAATAACACTAACCTTTATGAACGTTTCTTCAGTCACAAGATAGCAGACACTTTCCCTTCCAGACTCGACCTTTCAATGTGGAGAAGCTTCAGAGCTGCCTGAAGAAAATGAACGGTGTCAAGACGTCTGGTCCCGGCAACTTTCCTGCACCTGCAATAATCCACTCTTCCATGATCAACTGTTGGAATTTTGTAACAACACCTACATGGGAAACAAACCAGCTGCCTTTTCAACATCGTTCATCACTCATGTACCAAAGACAGGCGACCTCTAACTACCCCAAAACTATAGAGAAATCACACTCACCTAAATTGCTCAATTCCAAAGTTTGAGAGGAATTTTTCGCCGGTTTTGATGTTGTAAAACTTTATGTGAAATATAACAATACCATAGGATACTGTGTTTTTTTTTTTAAATTCCGGATCCGGAATTTGATTACAAAGTTGAGATTTTCTTTATGAAGGGCATCAATTTGAGTTTAGCTATTTCACACAGAAATTTTTCGACAGGCTTTACGTAATATGCAATTTGCATATATTATGATGTTTTTGTGGAAAATTGAGGGTGAACACACATAATAATAATAATAATAATAATAATAATAATAATAATAATAATGTAGATTTATAACGCGCACATATCCACCCTGCGGGGTGCTCAAGGCGCGATTGCCAATTATTATTACCGCTGCCATCAGGAAATCGTCACAATCAGTTCGCTTCAGTTCCAAAGTTTGGATTTTGTGATATCAATAGTGATACTGATATCAATAAAATATTTTTCCCATCGAACATTTCGCCTCAGGGGTGCATGTATGTATTCATGATGCTGTGCGATACTCCAATGTTTCTTGCATACGTAATTGGAAAATGATGGACTTTTAAAAGGGCACATTTCTCATGTTATTCTTTCGCTTTAATCATCTTATTCTTGCTTCAATCTCCGTTTCTCTATTGCTAATATTGCTGTTAGTAGATCAGGTCGGGTAACATAGTTATATTAATTGTACCTTATTTAAATAAATTTGAGGCGGACGTAAGAAAACGAGCTGTGAAATTCATAATGCATCTAATGCATTAATCAAAATCATGATGAACATTGTAACTTTACTAGTAACGCTATCCTGGTTATGAAAACCCAAAGGCATTTTACCGACCGTTTTTGTGATGTATTTAGAACGAGGTTCTTTTTTTGCGCATTCATCGATTTAAATAAATTTTTAATAAATCGTG
The DNA here is from genome assembly GCA_023653785.1 of Ophioderma brevispina. Taxonomy (NCBI): domain Eukaryota; kingdom Metazoa; phylum Echinodermata; class Ophiuroidea; order Amphilepidida; family Ophiodermatidae; genus Ophioderma; species Ophioderma brevispina. The sequence goes on from JAMKCH010039229.1 coordinate 8,363, forward strand.
CGGCAGAAACACGTTCGCGCGTGAAATTGAAGCACCTGCCATTGATTTATGGAATTTTCTATCGGTAACAAAATATATTGATACATTGCAACCGATCTTGTGCTAACATTGTCAACAATGTGATACATTGTTATTCGATAGGTATGCCACTCAACGTTCCTTTACCGTGAATTAGATTTCAACAATGTGTGCGAAATATTGCGTTTGGGATATATTATACGCCATACATTTCAATAATCCATTGCAACAGACTTTTTTGGATTTATATCAATAAATTGATTTTGGGTAAAGCAATCTATCTAATGGGCTTTTTTATGTGCGACACATAAGCACTGAAAAATGTTAACCAAAAAAAAATTAAATAGGTTGGCAGTGAATAATTAGGCCCAAAAACAAATTGTTGTATTGGAGTACCGGGCCAGTGCATTTTTTTTTTAATAATGCATTACTACATCAAATCATCACACATAGTCTATGTAATGTTATTAATATTTTTACTTTTGAATCTTATTAGTGAAAATCTAAAGCGGGAAGTTGCAAAAGTTACACAGAACACAAAAACAAAAAAACAAAAATATTGAGAAAACGGTTAAAAATCGGGTAAACAAACACTTTTGAAAAATAAGATTTTTGAAATCAATAAAAAAAAAAATTAGGGTAGGTATACTATTGATTACAGGGGCTAAATTTTCAAAATTAGGGTAGGGCGCGTTAGTCCAATACCATTTTTTTGCCTTCGTGAGTGCTAAAAAGGTGATTTCATATATCGAGATACATACCTCTTTTCCCTATTATGCCCCATCAAAATTCCAGATTTTGTATTAAGGGAAAGTTTTAAAAGGCACTATTTTTAAGGCACGTTTTTGTTCATATAAATACCCTATGTCTTAGTAATGACTGAAAAGTGGAGAATTAGTACAAGTTATGTTCGCACCAGATCAAGTTCAGGCAATAAAGGAATAAAACAAATCCCACAAGTAAATTTTCAGATCAATTATTGAAAAGTTTGAACTATGAGGCCAAAATTAGTGTTTAGCTTATTGTCACAGGGATATTAATGTTTCTACAGAATAATAATAATAATAATAATAATAATGAAGAAGGCTAAAGAAGATGATGATGAGAGAGAAGAAAAAAGATGATGATGAAGAAGAAGAAAAGACAAAGAGCATGGTAAAGAATAATAATACGAAGATGATGAAGAAGACGACGAAGGGACGACGAAGAAGTAGAGGAGACGTAGATAGAGATGAGTGGACAGACAAAAAAGATGATGATGAAGACGAAGAATCCGAAGATGGGACGATGCGACGAAGAAGGAGATGAAGAAGAAGAAAAAAAGAAGAAGATGTTTTTTTGGAAAGGAAGACGATAAAGAAGATGATGAAGAAAGAGAGATGGGGGGTTATAAATTATGCCATAATCAATTTGTGAAAGCACCTTAATAGAAATTTAAAAGTCATAATAGGGTAAATAGCACAATAGCGTAAACTAAGCCTGCTTAAAGGTCATGGCCCGATCGCTAATTAGCCTCGTCCCCAGAAAGCCCAGATTTTACCGGAAGTGGTCGATATTTGGTATCAGAAGAAAGCTATATTGTTCTCATTTACCCTGTGAAATTTTTAGGGCTAAATGCTGTGGATTGGGAGTTAGAGCGAAAGTGATACTCTATTTGTTCGACCAATATTAGTTTTAAACAGTACTCTAGGGGGATTAAAAAATTCACGTTCGAGCTGTCACATCAAAACGGATTGAAAGATCGGCGCACACTTACAGATGTAGTTTTGGTGAAGGCCATTCTATCAAGATGAAAACTTTATATACTTAAATCGGACCAATCCCCCTTTAAGTAGCAGAGTACGCCTTCGGAGAACGTACCCTACTTCACTGATCAGCTTAAAATAGTCGTTAACAGTGTATAACTTCATAGGTTTATATATTCTGAGCAATAAAAGAAATGGAAAATTAGTAAAATTACATAACCTCTGTATATAATAAACGTATAAGAATTACATTTTCCCCTAAGGGGATTCTCTGAACTGGAATTATCCGCTAAGTACAATAGTATCACAAATCGATCTCGGAAGAATAAAAAAAACTCCGGTAAATGGCACACCACGATTACATTCATCATAGATGAAGAAGATGCGAGCTAGGAATACGTAGATCTTTTTCATTTTTTTAAAAACTAATGTCTTGAGCCAAACAAATATTTTTGTCGGTGTTATATTTTTGTAGCCAAATACAAAGGTAAGAAAGATATTATTAGTTAATATATAAAAATATGACACAATAGAGATATAGCTCAATATCTTCTTAATATGACATGAATGTTTCGCAGAATAATGAGTAAGGATTTCTTTTGGTTAGGAGACTTTACGCCTTAAAAAGGGAGACAGTGATTAAATGTGAAAAAAATATATATATTTATGATTTGTAACTGTCAGACTATAGGGAACATAGAGACAGCATACTTGAAAAGGTTAGAATATGCTCTTGGGCTTTCATCCCTTAAGTAAAGGTGTGCACACTCCTTAAAAAAATGACGTGGGGCTAAATCACTGGCACGTCGAACTGAATATGCTCTTGCAGTGCGTGTTCATGGGTGTCTTTTGTTGGTTAAAAACTCGTTCAGGCTTAGTCACCTTAAATCTATCGAGGAACATTGGAGTGGCATGATTTAATTGGTTGATTAGTTCTTGATCACAAGTTTATTGTTTGGTTAATACAAGTGAAACCGTTGTAACAGAAAATAGTTCATGATTTTCTTAGAATTTTACGATTCTTGAACAGTCAATACCATTTTGTTTAAAATAGTATTCGAAAACGATAGTTCACATGATTTGATGCCTTTCCATAACAATTATACTTTAAGTTTAAATAAGGACATGGTTTCGTTACATCAATCTAATTACATCATTGGTTAGGAAACATCCTGAGCCGATTCGAAATTACAAAGCAAGCATTTTCGACGGCTTTCATATTTGCTCATATGGCGGCGCATGCCACTTATGACATTTTGCTTCCCCACTACCGTATCTGGACAGTATACTTGTACATTGGTTATATTGAGAACCAATGTTATCGATTTGCGATACGGACTCGGCTTTCTGAATGTCCAAGTTAAAAACAAGAGCTCTTCTAGAACAATGCAGTAGTAATTATACCCTAACGTGTCTTGACTCCCTGTTTTTTAATGCAATTTGAAAAACCAAAAATCACGGCGCGGACCCGGCTTGGATTAGGAGGAAATATGCTCCAAGATCTAAGAAGAAAAAATAAACGAACCTCTCTTTTTGGCGGTTAATCGTTAGATTTTCCTATCGGGTGGAGGGATAATACAGGGCGTCCAAAAAAATCCTAAATAAAGGGTTTAATTTGGCGAAGTCCGACAGTCGTGTGCTGTATGAATATGATAAGTATTTTACTAAAAAGTAGAAAACCAGTAATCTTAAGAATGACCCTTTTATTTTTCAGCCTTCAATTAGAACATTCGTGCATGCACGTTTCAAAAAGTTGATTTTTAGGCTCTCCAAGAATTTACAATGATTATGCTATAAACAGCTCTGTTTTTTAATAATTTTTACGGATAAGCTTAAAAGCTCATCCGCTATAGTGGTTTTAATATTAGATACTAAATGAAGGCAAAACATTTGCTTTGAATTGCGAAAGTTTGGTGGCCAAAATATGAGGTGGGCGGTTGATAAAAATAAGAGTTTCACCTACCTGGATATACATTCAACTTAAGGACCATCCTGTTTCCCTTGGTTTCATCAAGGGAATAATCGAAGCATTATTAATTCAAACAAGTATGTCGTTTGCAGATATGTTTTGTTGTGTTTTTATATTATAGAATGGGAGGGCCTCATGTGCATGATTTAGGCAGAATCTTTGACGAAGCGAAACTCAATTCAATGCACGCGCAGGACCATAAATGATCAAACCCGAGAAAGTTTAAATGGTAAATATTATATAGAAGCTAGGAGGAAGAAACTGCGCGAGAACCAGAACTAAATAAAGACGAAAATACACGTCTCGACCCGTGTCGAAAGTAACATTGTCCGGGGGGGGTGGTACTAATAGTCGGGAAACAATGGTGAAACAATAGGGCAATCGATTCAGTTGTCTCTTTACCAACATTAGTTTCACGCTGTATTCCGTTATCTTCTATGGAGCCCGGGGACTCTATATGGACTCCTACCGGACTATATCTGCTTTCACACCGGAGCCTCTCGCTTTCCAGGCGTTAGAAATACCACTGAGCCACAGAGGACTGGGTTAACGTGGATACCAGTAACGAGGCACACAATGTATTTCAGTCTGTATTTAAGAGTTTCAAGCGACGCAATTATTATTTCTATATTATAGAATGGGGAGGGCCTTATATGCATGATTCTAGCAGCTCTATGACGGACGCGAAACTAATCAATGCACGCGAGGATCAAGTAAATGATCCAACCCGAGAAAGTAAATGGTAAAATATATATAGAAGCTCGGAGAAAATGGCGAGCACAACTAAATTAAGACGAAAATACACGGTCTCGAACCCCGGAGCCTCTCGCTTTCTTGGTGTGAGAAAAGACATACACTGGCGCCACAGAGGAATGTGTTAATGTGGGATTACCAGCGACACCGAGCCCACTGTATTTCAGTCTTTATCGAGTTTCAAGCGGCCGTAACGTAATTATATTTTATAGAATGGGAAGGGCCTTATATGCATGAGGCATTGAATTTAGTTCGCTTCGTCGCCTTCTGCTACGAAAATGTTTATGATAAAAAGATTACATGCGAATAGTTTATAAAAAAGAAATGTCCTTTTTTAATAAATAATTGTATTTAATTAAGAATTCAAGTGCAAATAAATATTATTTCTGTAGACATTAGAACCAGAGAATAGGGCGTTTTAGGTTTCCTTTTTCTGTTTCTTTTTATTATTTACCCCCCAAAAATGTGTATTTAGGAACGAAATTTGTTCATATCGGACTTTCATTTAACAACTATGGAATGGCTAATACACAAACGGTTTAAGTGAATTATGCATTTTTTGAATCCATTTTTGGTTCTGAGTGTTTCCAAAATCTATCTAATGACTGAACCAATCTTTCGTTAAGCCAAGGTACTGTAAAAAGATCATTAACAGTTCGAACGAATCATTTCATGGCTTACGTAGATAAATGTATACGATGTGTAAATATTTAATACAGGCTTAAAAAAAATGGTTACAATCAGAAAAAAATTGGTTAAATATGAAATTTCAAATAAGTCCTCTTCCTTGGTATAATATTAAGAAGCAAAGCCCAGGCTTTCCAATGTTGTTTGTTCATCTTATTTGCTTTTTTCCAATCCAGAGATATAATCAATTTAGTGCGATATACCAAAATCGATTTGTGCCACTTTTTTGCATGGGGCAGAGTTGCTTCGCCCAGTTATTCCATGGGTTTGGATAGTTCACAAAGATTGCAACTTGGACAAGAGAAACAAAAACACAGATTTAAAGTAATCAAAAGAAAGTCTAGTTTTATCGAAACCACGTTTAATAGTCAACATCATAAGTTCAATGATAAATATCTTCTTTTCTAAATAATAAGCAATAAAAAAAATATAATTGCAACGGCAATGTATGGAACTTGACTTTATTGCAAAATTGGTTTAGCCTGTTAAAATCATGCAAGAAGGAGTAATTGCAACCAAATAAAACTCCAAATCCAAAAGAAACGGTTTTTTTTTTTAAAATATTCCATTTTTTTTTTTTTTTTTTTTTTTTTTTTTTTTTTTTTTAAAAATTTGAATTGGAAGCAAGTAGTATCAAAAGTGTTGGTAGGAATTTGCGTTTCATGATATATCAAGACCATAAAAACTCTCATCTCCAGGTTGCTGTACGCCAGCTGTACGTTCATGGTTCTCTTCTAAATTCCTAAAAAAACAAACAGTATGTTTGTCGAATGTTATTCACTTTAGCTTAAAGCCAGAACTTACTGGACATCACCATTAGTAGCGGTTTTCGCCCCCCCCCCCCCCCCTAATCTTTGGAGTTTCTTTATGAAAGCTTTAATCATTTTAAAGATTGTAGATCTGTTCAAGTGTATAACTTAGTTTGTAACAAATTCGTCACTTGTTTTTTCATTTCTAACCAGAAAGTGGCAACAAACTCGATTTTTGTGTTCCGCAGTAAACTGGAGTTATCTCTCATTGAAACAAGCAAGGAGATGAAACAAACAAATCCGGAAAGCCTGGTATTTCTCTTTATGTGATTAAAAAAAGACTTACTTATGTTGAGTATATAATATTGACAAAAAAAAATCCGGTTTTGTTTTTGATTGTACCATTTTTTTAGACAGGCTGTATATATAAGGTATATAAGGCATTAATAGTTTCTCCCACATCTTTGCGTGTTACGGCAAGCGATTATGCTCTTGTAATGATAGTTAAGGTGATTTATGATGTGAAAGGTAATAAGGCCACGTGAATTAAAGTAAATGGTTAAAGAGACATGCAGCCATTTTGCCCCCAAATACATTGATAATTAAAGGTGCTGACTCAGAGATTAGGAAATGCTATTAACTGTTCAACATAGCATTAAATATTCCAGGGTATGAGATGGAATCGTTGTTTTTTTCTTTTGATGTATAGCACATTTATGTTAGTATTACAGTACCGTATGGATACTGCGTACAACAACATACCGAATCCGAATTACATTACATATTGTGATTTTTCCATGAAGGAGATCGATTTGGCCCCGTCTATCTTTTCAAACAGGGATTGGTAATTATACAAACATTGTTTATAATGCAAAGAGGACGTCATCAGTCGGAATGGCTTCACTACACTTACTTTGAGGGAAACTCTTACTGAAAGTAATGGAGTTGTGCACCAAAGCGGAGCAATACTTCTAAAAAACATGCCGAGATTAACTTGTTATGCCAACTGTGTATCCAAAAACTATAAGTAACAACTTGCTTTCGGAGGAATACCAAGGTGTTTTTTGATACAGGCTTGTTATTATAATTTCTTTATGTTTTTTAAATATAACATTACGCATGTCAAAGTTCAACACACTGGTATATTTGAAATCCACACAATCCTCTCTTGTCACTTTAGGAAGGTAAGGATTGAGCGAAATGTTGTAGGTTTACCGATTATTCTAAGAGGAGTGACATACTTGATGGGATGTCAGACAGTCGCTCGAATGCTTAGAAGATACCATATACCAGAAGCTACTTATCGCATGTAAGAAACAGATATTCAAAATCACCTTATGACTCCAAATTGTGATGAGATTTAATAAATTGATTAAGCACTGTGACCCTATCAAGTGCCTATTAGCTAAATATCCTTTGGTCATCAGGCGGTAGGTAATTGCCAATACGTAATTTTCTTGACCCACAATACGTATACTTAGATACATAATTTCTGGGGGGTCACATTTCTGGCCTCTTTGTTTTTAATTTGGTTAGATTTAGATTGACGTGAAACGTTTCATCTTCAGGCGCCAAAGTAGTAAACATCTTCTAAATTATATCAGAATACCCATTAATAAACTTCGGCGGCTTTAAAAGGGAATTTTATTCACGAGGTCTAATTAGGTGGCTAGACCGTGCTTTTAAGCATCTAATAATGTCCGTTAATCATGGAAGCACGTTTCCGAAGCCACAATAAGAGCACAATATCATCATGCTACTAAAGGTATCGAGGCAAAGATAAGGTAATAAGCAAGTGGTCTGGGTACGACAAGGCATTAGTCCATCATGACATATGTGGCAGCTGTAACATGGTCCTGAATAATTGTTTGTTTTCGTAACTTGATTGTTTTTCGACTACTGTTCACGATGCCCAGTAACATTCAATAACGAAATACTGCATCTTGAACAGATGTCAAAACATCTTCCAGACACCTGGGTAAAATTAAGTCACGTCCCTCTGTCGGGGCCTTTTCATCTGATGGCTGTTCCATTTCTTGGATTCGATCCATTTGAGATTACAAAGTAATTTCATGAAGATGGATTGAATTATTAGAAGGCAGCTGGAGTGACCAACGTATTTGGTTCAATTGTGTTTGTTTGTTTTTATTTTGATTTTATTGTTTTGTTTTTCTGCTCTGTCGTTGGTCGCCTCCAAATTAATTTCAGCATTTCATTTTGAATTACTTTTGTCAGGTTGGACAGTGTTATAATATTCTGATATTTGTTATCTACATTTTTCTACTCTTTTGGAGAAGACAGTTGTTTGCAAAGATTTGTATTAAAATGTAAGTTTTTATACGCAATTTCTTTTTTTAAAATATGATGTTAAAGTCATTGATCAAATCATGAGGAATTTATTACTATTCATAATTAATTAAGACACTATGATGATTCACTCGGACAATATTCAAATATTTTGACATTGCAGGAAATACTTAACTTGAATTTATAAGTCTGTATAATTCCCTTAAGTTACTTTTTCCAACTGAAGAATTGCACACGAAGAATGAAGAGTTCAACAGATATGAATCTCCATTCCTTCACGTTTTAGTAGTTTCCTTACGGACAGTAATTACTAAAATATCTATTTTGTCCTAATTAGGCTTCTTTTGGTCCTATAATGTGGGCAGGGCGTTAGGATACTCGGTACTTGCTACAGACATGCAATTTCGATTTCATTTTCTATTTTCTGATTTAGACAATCACTTGAGAGTGCCTTTAATAATGTCACCACTTTTATTCATCATTTTTTGTTATTTGCCGTATAGGAAGTACGCATGAGGAGTAGAACTGAGTCATCGTCCACTTACAACACCACTGAATGTATGACATTAAGTCCAAACAAACAGAGGGGTCACTTAGATAAAGTTATATATTTATTTTACAGCGCAGCCTGTGTTATACTGTCTTTCATAGATTTTGACATAAGTGAACCACATCATTTATTGATCACCTAAAGACTAAATCCAATTTGTGTAAATTACTATTATTGTCCAATAAGTACATGCCACCAAATGCTTATCCAAAAAATAGTATGTGTAGGTAAACTGTGTACTATAGTAGATATTAAAATAAGTGGGACCTCATTTAAAGTTTTAGATCTGTCCATTCACAGTGAGAGGTAAGAGGTATTATTTGAATGGTCACAGGTAAAAACGTTTATGGTACTCATAAAGTATATAGTAATGTAGCTAGTAAATAAATGTTGACCTAAAATACGTTTTTTTACATCTAAGATGGCTTGGATGTTTCAATTGAAGTATCAGCATGAAAACAGCAGCAATTATTTCATTCAATGATGTTATTTGAACATAACTTACCTTTGACACTGAAATATCATTCCTTATCACAGCATTGGAGAAATAATGCAGTCTTATACCAATGCACACAAAACACAGCTAAGTTTTTATTTGGCCATCAAAAAGGGCCAACCTTGTACTGAGAGATTAGCGCAAAGCGGATTTGACATCCCAGCCAACCATGACATAAGTACTTCTATCATCAAACAAACCATTGTAAAACTTAATGCATCGGCTTCTCTACAGTAACTTTGTCCCATGGACATGTCCCATGGACACAGTATGCTTTGTATTGGCAACGAAGGCCTAGTCTTCGCATGGCCGGGGATTCAACCCCATATCAATATCACTCTAATCCTAATATGCACGAAGTCTCACTTAATTTGAAATCTACTATAGTGTGTGGGTTTGGCGTTTTGATTCTAGCAGGATCTTCATCAAAGGCAAAATCAACTAAAAGAAATTAAGATATTTCGTGCACTATCTATGTTGTTAGTATTGCATTGTAGTAGGTTATTTCGAACCTGTGATGTTCATGTACCGTTATAATATAACAATATTTTTTTCTTTATTTTTATTGAAAATTCAAATTAATGCCAACTCAACACTATAAACCATTCACTATTGGGTAAAAACATCTTTTTACCCGTATAGATGAGGCTGTTCAGGGCGAATCCTCTTTTGTCAATAATGTGCTTGCTTAAGTTATCTTTCTAGAGCAAATTTTCTGATATAATGCATAAAGCTTCTATTTAACCCAATTCGGCACACAAAATACGACTAGACAGGAAGTACATGATTAAAACGTCCGTTTTATCTGATATGTTATACAAACGTTTGTTGGTTAGATTGACTTCGTCACAGTTTTTAATTATTCATTGGAAGTCGGATGTCGGAAATAGCTTTTTTTTCATATTTCATGAAGAGAAAAATGTGTTGATATTGTGGGGCCCAAGAGGTTTCTGGGGTATAAACTAAGATGTTGAATAAAAACCTAAATAATATTGGGCAACTTAGCTACCAGTGATCCACCCCGAAAGAGTCACAATCCTTGCAATTTGCAGGAGGGTTCCATTACACAATTTGTTTCTAAGGTGAAGGAAAGGTTTGTGGAATTTTCATGTTAACATTTACAAATGAAAGCTTGACAGAAAATGTTCAAAACATTAATCCTCCATACTTATACTTATTAAGGACATGCAAAATCTGTTTTTTTATTTATTTTTTTTTTTCCCGATTTCTGATTAAATATTCAGTGGATAGTGAACTTTAACGTGCTTGTCCCGATGTATGTCTATTGTGTTCTCTACTTGATATGAGAGCTTGGCCTTGCAATCAATAACACAGACCAAATACAAACAAGCATCAAGACAGCGTGGGAAACTTTGCGGTTTTGATGGTAAGAGCAAATGATATTGCAGCTCTGTTCAATACTGTACTGTGCTAATGTTGATGGTTAACCATTAAAACAAAGGTTTTTGTTATATTTTGGAATGAATGGGAATTTGAAAATGCTTCACATTTCATTCGCACTTAATGACAACACAAATTACGGCCTTTCATCTGATATCAGAATCGTTACATTCCGGGTAAAACGAGGGGAAGAAAGAGAGTGAAGGGAGTGGGTGGGGTCTCAAAGACGATCGGAACAGGCAACTTAAGCAAGAAAACCATTTTCAAAACAAGCCTTTTTGCTGCCGTGTGGCAGAAGAACAGTCCTCCGGTCTCACAGTTCGGCAACAATGTGTGAACAATAGAAGCAATCGATTCAGTTACTCTTCACGCACATTAGTTTTCGCTTTATTCCGTTTGTCGGTCCTATGGAGCCCGGACTATGGTTTCATCCGGACCATATCTTCTGTTACACCGGTCAGCAGGGAAATTTGTCATCAAAAGATCATATGTAAGGATACGAAACAAATCACTATGTGGCTTTATCATCAAACATGTTTGTAATAATGTTTGCTTTTATTATACTCATTGCAATTTCGCCATCAGCGGCACATGTGGCTGCTGTCAGAATATCAGAGGCAGGAAATGGGTAACTGGGACCGATGTAACAGGCCCCACAGATCCCTGTTGTTTTTTTAAGTTGATGTAATCTTGACCGCAAGCGTACCGGTTGGGCTGTAGCAATAGCATTCGATCGGACGACGAGATAACTCGGTACACTTGACCAGGTGCCAAAACCTATCTTCAAGACTCCAGTTAATCCTACTTCAGGGCTATTTTAATTTACCTTGTAATTTATATTAGTGCTACACCCCATGTTATTTCAGAACAGGTAAAGTTTAACTGGTCAAGTTATTTTAATATTGAATTTAATAATACTTCTTATATTGATCTTATTTTTATTTACAATCCCTGCTCCATTGTTATCACGATCAGCATTATGCATTGAGTTAATCTTGTAATTGTTTTCTGTATCATATTTCGGGTACCATGCAATTAAAAAAACCTTAATTACACACTGACTATCAGGCACTATGTATGACCTATTAACCGAACGTACCTAGCTGTACCTGATGGAAGAATCATATTATGTCTTTATTATTTTATTGCAAGACACAGTTCCTGCTTCTTGTTCCCATATTCGAAAAACAAGGTATAGTCAAGGGGCTTTGGAATCCCGTGGGATTTCAATGATTAACAGCCTCACACCTATTTAGATACCTTAAGTAGGTTCCAGAGAACAAGAAAAGTTTGGATGGAGAATTCCCAGGGGTGGCAGATGGCGGCCATCTTGGTTTTCAAAATGGCTGCCATTTTGTGGTATAGTTTCAAAGCATAACTCGAGTTGTGAAATGTGCTTGGAAGCTAGTTTTGGTGCCAAAACTTAATGTTAAAACACCTACAACTCTCTGGAAGCATAAAGCTAGATTAGAAGAGGAATGTTAAAACTGGCAGCCATTTTTGTTTTTCAAATGGCCGGCAATTACCATGTTAGTGTTTACACATTTCAGCAGTAATTTTAGTGGTGAGTTTCATACAAAATTTAATTACGGTGACACAGTCTCCATTTAAATAGTCAAGATGATATAAGATGTTCTGATTTGGTAATAGTAAAAGTGATTCTTCAATCCATCCTGATAAGTTTTCATTTCAAAACGGCAGCCATTATGACTTTGTTAACCCCTACCTTGCCAAGATATTTTGCCGCCCCCTGCTTATGATTTGATACAGTTGGATAGCTCATGTCCTCTTCATTCCATGATACCAAAATAAGTACAAACCTCGTATGGCACACAATGATGCTAATATAAACTATGCTAGTCTGCAAAATTGTCTGTTCTACAAATATGCGAAAATCCAATTTTGCACATAAAGTAGGAAATTGCATTTTATGCGTTTCATCTTTAAAGGTGGCAATTGAATAGTTTAACATGAACATAAAGTTGTAGGGCCGTATAATAATTAGAATATTGCAACCTAAAAGTGACCATAAATTATCACTTGGGTAGCAACCCCCCCCCCCCCCACAAACACACACACAAACATACAATCATTGACTTTGACAGCCATGCCCTAACCCCGGTGATGTGCTATTTAGGGGGAAAATCGCTAAAATTACCAAAAACGAAAGAAAACAATTACCTGGAATCCTTTTGCGAAAGCTAGTGGGATTTTAACGCCCGTTCTTCTTTCCTTGCGGTAAGTTTACAGATGGCCACCCCATTTGTAAGAAGAGGCAAACAAGATCAACACTGTCACAATGTACATAGAACAACCCATAATCACAACCCACTATAGAACTGCAGAAAAGTATTATTTTGTACGAGTACTTTTAAGCTTCCTGTAGGGTAGTCTGTGAGTGTTGTATTAGAGCTGGAGCTTAACACTGCACCGTGTAGTTGTTTAATTGGTGTGAGTCACACAAATATGATTGATCAAGAAAAGAAGCTCACAATTTAATTCATTTGTACGAGTCCTGTCCTATAACAGAACAGATAGGCAGAATGGGCCCACAAAACAGGAAAGTGAGCATATTTTAAACTTCTTTAAAGTGCGCTTTTGGAGTTACTTGGTATCAGCCCCAAAAAACTAACGGATTTATCTCGAGCAATTGCCTCATCATCAATATACTGTGGTTTATTCTTTGTTCCACTATCTTGACAATGTTAGGTTCTAAATCATGGTTGTCGTCTCATTCACACAGGATGGGGACATTGGGTGAGGTCCACGTGATTCTCCGGACTCGATGGAACATCCAGTAAGTTCTGTACAGTTCGTCCATTATACATTTGCACTAATTGTGGCCACATCATGACTTGGCACAATCACTTCACCAAATGAATTATTGCATCTGGAGACAGGAGGTAAATATCATCACTAGCTTGAATTTGTCACACTAAACCCCATCTGTAGTAATATGGTCGCCGTAACTCGGATTTGATATGTCATTGTACATAATCATCGTCGTAGTGGTTATCGCATGTGGTAGCTAGTAAAGTGTGCTCTGGTAGGAGGCAGACTATACGATTGTGCCTGTTTATTGCCTTGTTGTTACTTGGTGCGACCAAACGAAAATCCGCACATCAAGAAATATATGGTCTCGGCAGCTTCCAAAACAGATACAATTACAAACGTATTGCTACTTAGTTAAAGCAATATTAGGCCATTTTGAAGAGCGCCCCCACATTTCACAAAGTTATATTTTGGCCACAGTTACGTTGGTAATGTTAAGAAATATTTTACCTGCGAACGAGAATGCTAAGAAATGCGTATTTATATAAAAAAAAGCGATTTAATTAGAATTGGGATACCAGATTGGACTTAACGGCAGAGCTGGAAATGCTACATTTATGTCCGTCCATGATGAATAGTGCCACCTCAAAGTAATAACCTCTAACTTGACTTGCCTGAACAAATAAAAAACCATGGATGAGTAGACCACGTACATGAGCTATTGCCCAGCTATTTACACTTGGAAGGCCGTTTCCAGCAGCCGCCGAATTATTATCGGAATCCCCGAAATATACAAAATTCCTCGTTTGTGACAACAGACATTTTACGAGCTTAAACCATTCACAGGTATAGTTAGTTTACTAGCCAGTTAACAATTCAACCGTGTAAAAATCTTAAATTTTTGCGAAAAATTGGGGGCGCTCCTTCAAAAATGTGCTAATATTGACTTTAATTCCGTACAAGGTAAAATATAACAACTGAAACACAAATACTTTTAATGGACAGGCTAATAGGATGAATGTTTCTGCCACCGAGTGTGAAGGGCATATACTTTGTATCATCTGAGCCAAATTATTTCAAGTCTTCAAAACGTCAGCTTTCCCTTGCAACAAAATCTCCCGGTGACATCTCCCATGATGTGCATGAAAAAGGGGAATAAATGCAGCCTTATGAGCATCCGAGCATTGTAAATAAGGGCATGTTGTCTTATATTACTCCTGCGACAAACAACGTGTATCTATACAGAGGTTTGGGTACCGCAGAATGGCTAGTAGAAGACCTGTGTATGTGAATAATTCTTACAGGATGTGGCATCCTATTATTGTGTACATTTAGACTCGAGAGAAGGGAGCTTTGTGTGTGCTTCTGGATGCTGGTGAGACCTAATTCAATTTTCGTGTGTGGATTTACAAGGCAAGAAACAGGCACAATCAGAGGGGTCGGGTCAGTCGGTCGGCCTCTGACTGGAGCTGCAACTTTTACCAGCCTAATCATGCGAGCCCACTACCAATGTTTTGGTACAATGATAGTGTCAAATCCGAAGTTACCCCAGCCCCAACGGTTAGGATTTGGTGAAAAGCAAATTCGGCCCGTGATGATATCTTTGCCGCTTCTCCAGATGGCATTAATCCTTTGGTGAAAATGTGATTGGGGGCCAAGCTTTGATGTGCCAATATTTGTGCAAATGTGGAAAGAATGGACTATTCTCTACAGAATTTTATGGATGCTTCCATCGAGTCTGATGAATGCAAGAAGGCAGAACGAGTGGACCTAACCCCATGTCCACACTGTTAAAATGACCGTAAACATCATTTTATCTATCTCTCTGATTGTAGGAACTCACTCAAATGATTATATTGCGCTTGTTTCTTGTAAATCAACATTCGTTGGGCTCATAACCAAATACAGAATTCTCAATCCACAATGCACTTTTAAAGACTCATACCAATAGACTAGTCCACATCCATCTAAAATACAACACTCAGGACTACCTATAGACAGGCATTTTTAAAGGACTCCATACAAAATAACTACCTACATTCAACTGTGGTGTATCATGGGTTGTTTCTTGTACATAGGACAGTGTTTTTGTTATCTTAATGTAGATTTTCATCTCCACGGCGTCCCTTCCACTACAATGTATGATTATGAACAAGGATACTATAGTGCATTTATCTTTGCTCCTGTCGTGAAATCACTGCGATTCAGTGCCCAAAGCATTAAAAATTGTGAGCGTTCATTGGAAGTACTGGCATTTAACGTGTAGCAGGAGATATAGACCTCTGGACTCATAGTCCACATTACAAACGGTGAAGAACTAGCCTCCAGTTGACTCTTCAGGGCACATTAGTTTAACGGTTTATTCCGTTGTTATCTGTGAGCCCGGACTTTTTACACCGTTGCAAAGGATGTGTAATCCGGCTCCATAGACCACAATGGAATAATGCGTTTCGGGGTGTAGTTACTATGTACCGTTGTAGGTGGACATGAGCCCAGCTGACTCTAAAAACTTCTACACCGGCACGTAGATGTACGTCAAATACCTGCCTGACCATGTTGATCACTCGCTTGTGAAAGCCAAAGGCACCATACCAGGTCAAGCCATAATGCCCTATGATAACTTATACAAAAATGACTTTTAACAGAGATCAAACTGTCAGCCATTTTGAATACAAATTATACACGATGGATTGTAGAAAAAATTACTATTTACGCTCCACAAATCCAAACCATCTTTATATACACCGTGACTAGTTAAATGTAGACTGTGCACTAAAATTAAAATTTGTTGTGAAACTACCACTGAAATTACTGATGAAAATGTACATAAACATGGTAACCTCCCTGCAGCCCATTTTGAAAAAACAAAAGGGTTGCCATGCTTATGCACATCTTTAATCTATCTGTATCCTTTCCAGACTTGTGGGTGTTTAACATACGAGTTTCTGCACCAAAACTAACTTCCTAGCACATTCACAACTCGAATTCCTGATTGAAATATAAAATAAAGAACCAAAATGGCAAGGCCATTTTTTGAAAATCAAGATGGCCGCTATGCCACCCCTGGGAATTCCCATCAAAACTTTTCTTGGGTTCTCTGGGACCTAGCGTAAGGTTCTAAATAGGTGTGATGGTTTAATCATGTGAAATCCCACGGGACTTCATATCAAACCACAGTCCCCCTAAGTAGTACTAGCAGCTAGCCCCGCGTCGCTTCTAGGCCTCCTCCGCTTAGCCAACTGCTATAGTTTTGAGTCGGATATGCGGGTTAGCTAGCTGGTAGACTAAATGGCATGCAAGTTAGTTGGTAGCAGCTACGTATCGGCTAGCTTTGGCTGCTAGCCCATCCGCTAGCTAGCGGCGTAGCTGCTAGCTATTGTTAATATGAGGCAGATTTATCGGCTAGCTATCGGTAGACTAAATGACATGCAAATTAGTTGGTAGCAGATAGGTAGCGGCTATAGTTTTCCTGCTAGCCAGCCGCTAGCTGTTATGGTTATGATGTGGATTTAGCGTCTAGCTAGCGGTTGACTAAATGACAGCAAATTAGGTGGTAGCAGCTATATAGCGGCGAGTCTATGGGTTATGAGGCAGATGTAGCGGAAGTTAAAAGTTGCATGCTAATTTGCAGTATAACTTAAGACTTAAATTGTTTTAGCATAGGAAAAAGAGTTCAAAAATCCTGGCCTCAGAGGCAGGTAATTGAATAAGAGGTGGGTGACCTCATCGACAACCTTGCACCCCTCCAAAGCACCATCATATTTTTCTTATTACGTTACCCCCAGTGAAATTTGAGCTAGAGTCCAGCAAATTTTCTTTTGAGTTTATGAACAAAAATGTCTCAAGCGGGGTTCCAAATGTATTAACACAACAGTCTACGGGCCAATAGCACATGTTTGCTTTTACTATCGAAATGGCTGGGCTGCTTTAACTCAAAAATTGTACTGTAATCAGATGCTTTTGATGATATGCTTCCATGTGAGGAAAGTATTAAAAAACATGTGAATTGGATCAAGATCAGGTCACCCACTTTAAGTTAAAGGCTCTCATGAAAATGTCAACACCACCTATGATAGCCACATGTGGCTAATTACCATCAAGCGGACAATACCAGACTGGTGGTTCCGAACCAGGGGGCAACTTGGGTGGGGCCATTTTGTGACCCAATGACACACATGACCCTGATGAATTCAGCAGGGACTTTACGGACATAAAGTGCACTTTATTCCGTAGAATTCATCAGGGTCATGTGTGTATGTAGTGCGGTCACAAAATGGCCACACCCGGCAAGTGCCCGGTTAAGGTGCAACAAATGTCCCGATCACAGGCAAAATATCCTGGTAAATGCAAACCGAGTCTGAAAAAAGACCAAGTTATTGAACATGAACATCCATCTACTTCTGATTTCTCTGATTTTTTTTGTCAAGCTTGTATAGCTATAGAATTTGATCATTCATGGGCTTCCAAGCTACATTTGACAAGATTGACCTATAGGCCTATGTGGTGCTTCACTTATTGCATTTTTGTGCTGTCTCGTGCGTTGAGACATGAATACATGTAGGCTTTAAGTTCACCTGATTGACCCAATTGGATTCCGCATAGATCTAGAGAATGTGTTGCCTGATTATGGGGAAGTAAATTTTAAAGTATTAACTATTTTTGTGATCAAATGGTATATACTAGCATAAACTAACCAGTCTAACCATTGATCTGTATTTCTCTCATCTAACCTAATGCCTTAAGCTCTGGCTGTGACCACAGTGCATAGCCTATAGAAGCTAAAGTATCAGATAAAAATACTCTATGGTGACACGTACACATCATGCAATAAAAACCCAGCCTTTGATGAAAGTCTTTAGCCTTTATGCATCACCCATGATAAACAAGTTTGTCAATTCCTGCAGTCTAGTTGTTATAGGTTAAAACTACAGCTATATTATAAACTGCATACGATCTGCATTATACAGGAAACAACCTTGCAACACGACTCCGTCATATATGTAGCAATCCTCTGTAATCTAGTATGTTCCTGAATGACAACAACATTCAGTTGATTTTCCCCATGTAACATTATGGGTAAATTTAAATTCAGCAGGATCCAAACCCCCAACGTTCCAAAGCATGCAGCCACCGTTTTGAACTCAATGTGATTTGAACTGGAGCAAACCAGTGTTCTGCTAGTTTCTGCTAGGTGTTTAGTTTATGCTGCTAGTCTCGATGTTTAGTGAATGTGTAGACATAATGTTGCTGACTAAGCTTCCTGCTACTTTTTGTAGACTAAGTTTTGCTTCTATACGTTCCTGTTAGCGTGTAGTTTTGTAGACTAAGTTTGTTGCTACCACCTTGCCGTCTAACTATCACGAATGTAGCACTCACTGCTAACCAACTGCTATAGAGCAAGAACCTACGAGATAACTGCTAAGTTCCTGTTAGGTCCAAATACCAAGACAGCTCCTATCTGCGTAATAATAGGCAGATAAGATGCTGCTACATTTATTTTTTGCCATGGTTGCTATTGAGTTCATAGCTGACTTTGTAATTTTGGTTTTACTCATCCGTTTTCATGATTACGATTTGAAATAAGTTCTTTTGAAGCTACCACCTATTATATTTATTTCAAACCATCTTAACTTGCAATAGCCGGTTGAACAAGGATTCTGGTGAACAAATCAGTAGAAAATTTAACCTTTAATAATGCATATCAAAGTCAACGTTCCTAAGTTTCAATGAATTACTAGTGCTAGTATTATGTCCTTGCCCTCGGTATCCCAGGTGTTTCTACCATTAATTATTTCGGCGAGTGGGGGTATTGGGGACCTGAGGAACAACATCACAGATTTTCCTGTTGTGTTTGTTTAACTTTAATTATCTTGACCCCGCCTCACGGTATGGGCTGTAGCATACCCGAAACGACGAACTAACTAACCACACTTGCCAGGTGCCAAAAACCTATTCAAGACCCAGCTTGATCTTACTTTTAATGAGCTATTTTGTTTTACGCGTTGTCATTATATTAGTGGGTTATTGCAAGAGCAATTAAAATTAAATTTGCATTATTAATTTTTAATATTGAATAACTTCTTATGTTGAGCTGATTTTACAACTCATGCTCCTTGTTAATTGGTACTGTATTTCTATCCATGCATTTTTAATATATTTTATAGATTTTTTTGGGTTTACAGGAAATTTAAAATCTCAACTTGCATAGCATACCATTACGTGCTATTCGAAACTGTCATGCAGGGGTACAATCTCAACCTCCCCCTATTACAGTTACCTAAGCGTAACTGAATTGAGGGGCAACACAAACTTAACACTAGAATAACTATTAAGGGCAGTGGCGACTCATCATCGCCTGTACGACCTATAAACGAACGTAACTGATTGAGGAATCGCGATTTATAGTGTTTTATTATTTTATTGAACCAGTTTACTGTTTCTGTTTCCATTGATTAATAGCTGACACTTAATTTTGGTTTTACTACCTTAACTCCCAGGTTTTTCTGATTATTTATTATTTTATTTTTTTGTTTTATTTCGCTGCCCCTTTCAGAGCATTATTTATTACACAATCTATCAAAATTACAAAAATGACCTAAGTTCGTTAGTTAAACCATATTCATCTTTTTTTTTCTGTTTCTTTCATTGGTAAGACTAAGCACCAATTTAATGCGTTACAACACTACTTTATGATAATCGACAATTAGTACAAATTCACGCCTTTTCATATTATTAAATGAATGTCGACATTATCTTATAAATGTCCAATGAATACCTGTAAAATTCACGGATCACACTTTTTTAACATTTCAACGTGTTATTTTTTTTATATTTTAACGCTAAAGGTATAGGCAGGCGTTGGCACAAAGATTAACACTAAAAACACGTTTAAACATGCTTAGTGTTAATGGCTATTAACACTTTAAGATGTTCATTTTTCCGGATAATATTAACGCTTTAAAGTGTTTGAGGACTGGATGAATTCTACATTATCTATGAATGTCAAAAGGGCTTCTGGAAGTACCTGATTGATTGAATCTTCCACTTCATCATACAAAGCAAGGAAATGGTCGCGTCACATGAGATTATCAGCTGCGCTAGAATACCTGAAATACTGCATGATGACACCTGCACTAGATCAGGGCTTAAACTGAAAACTTTGTCTGCCTTTAATTGACCGAACTTTTAAATGACCGAATCTGGCTGCCGAAACCACATGACAAGTTTTTAAAAAAGCGCTTAAGTTCTTCTCATCTCAAAAATTTAAGAATTCAATCCCTTTTTACCCAACGAAGTAGGTAATCAATGCTCTGAGCCATTGCTTTTGAGGTTTTTTGATATGTTGGTATCTATTTAAAAATCTGCCCAGTTCAGCCTGTCAAACGTTGTGACAGCGGTACACTGTTAATGCCACACTCAAGTCCTCTTATTTTCATTCGATCTATGAAGGTAGCGAGGCAATTTCTTTCGAATAATTGAATATTACGTTATAGGCATCTTCTGATTATACTAATGAGTGTCAAATGTAATGAATGTGCTGACAATTACAAGGAATTTCTAGAAGACGTAAGCCTTCGTGTCATTTCACTTGGCAGAAAGACTCATCAAAGCAGTCTTTTGGAAAATAAAGTTTCCAGATTGCTTTCAAGATAATAATTACATTGATAAGATTTTAACTTCAGTTTCGGTAATCTTAACTTGTTCGAGAATTGAGTATACAATTGAACTTGAGCATGGCGGCACAAAGTGATACAGCTACTAGAACCCAGGTTCCCTCGGGTCACGGTTAATGAGAAAGCTAAACGACTGAAAATCACTTATACTCTCACAACACATCCACGTTGGTTGTGGACTTCGCTTCTATTAGGTTTTGGCCCAAGTTTGCTCCTGGCTATGGTCTAGGCCATATCATCCTGGAGCACAAATAATCTAGAATATGCTAATCAAAATTGAATGCATTGCTCCAGAGCATATTGCATATATGCCCCGGAGCAGTAATTTGATTTAGAATATTTCTCTAGATAGCTCCAGGAGGCCCCATATGCACTGGAACATTTGCCATTTACATATCTCCTGGAGCATATTAAAATACACAAATATGCTCCTGGAGCATTTCACTTATAATATGTTATATTTTTTTGGTTTACAGGAATTTAAAACCTAACTTCATAGAATACCATTAAGTGCTATTCGAAACTGTCATGCAGGGGTACAATCTCAAACCTCCCCTTTATTAAATTACCTGAGCGTAACTGAATTGAGGGGAAAACAACTTAACACATAGAATACTATTAAGGGCTAGTGGCGACTATCATGCACTGTACGACCTATTAACCGAACGTAACTGAATTGAGGAATCGTATTTTGTTTTATTATTTTATTGCAAGCCAGTTTACTGTTTCTGTTTCCATTGATTAATAGCTGACATTTATATTTTGGTTTTACTCCCCAGGTTTTATGATTATTTATTAGTTTAAGTTTTTTTTTTATTTTTTTTATTTCGGCCCTTTCAGAGCATTATTTATTAACAATGATATCAAAATTACCAAAACATTGACAAAGTTCGTTAAGTTAAACCTATATTCAATTCTTTTTTCTGTTTGCTTTCATTGTAAGACGTAGAGCACCAAATTTAATGCGTTACTACACTACTTTATGATAATCGACAATTAGTACTAAATGCACGCCTTTTCACATTAATTTAAATAGAATGTCGACATTATCTTATAAATGTCCAAAATGAATACACTGTAAAAGTCAACGGATAACACTTTTTAAACATTTCAACGTGTTATTTTTTTATATTTTACGCGTAAAGGTATAGGAGGCGTTGCACAAGATTAACACTAAAACACGTTTAAACAGGCGTTAGTGTTAATGGCTATTAACACTTTAAGATGTTCATTCCGGATAATATTAACGCTTTAAAGTGTTGAATGGATAGAATGTCGACATTATCTTATGAATGTCAAAAGGGCTTCTGGAAGTACCTGATGGATTGAATCTTCCACTTCATCATACAAAGCAAGAAATGGTCGCGTCACATGAGATTATCAGCTGCGCTAGAATACCTGAAATACTAAGCAGATGCACACCTGCACCTATAGTCAGGGCTTAAACTGAAACTTTTGGTCTGCTTTTAATTGACCGAATCTGGCTGCCGAAACCACATGACAAGTTTTAAAAGGCCTTAAGGTTCTTCTTATCATCAAAAATTTAAGAATTCAATCCCTTTTTACCCAACGAAGTAGGTAATCAATTCTCTGGAGTCAATTGCTTTTGAGGTTTTTGATATTTTTGTATCTAGTTAAAATCTGCCCAGTTCAGCCTGTCAAACGTTGTGACAGCGGTACACTGTTGAATGCCACACTCAAGTCTCTTTTTTCATTCGAAGCTATGAAGGTAGCGAGGCAATTTCTTTCGAATAATTGAATATTACGTTATAGGCATCTTCTGATTATACTAATGGAGTGTCAAATGTAATGAATGTGCTGACAATTACAAGGAATTTCTAGAAAGACGTAAGCCTTCGTGTCATGCATTGGCAGGGAAAGACTCATCAAAGCAGTCTTTTGGAAATAAAGTTTCCAGATTGCTTCAAGATAATACTTACATTGATTAAGAATTTAACTTCAGTTCAGGTAATTCTTAACTTGGTCGAGAATTGAGTATACAATTGAACTTGAGCATGGCGGCACAAGGTGAATACAGCTTACTAGACCATCCCTCGGGTCCACGGTAATGAGAAAGCTAAACGACTGAAAATCACTTAGACTCTACAACACATCCACGTTGGTGTGCGACTCGCTTCTATGAGGTTTTGGCCCAAAGGTATGCTCCTGGACCATATGGTCTAGGACCATATCATCCTGGAGCATAAATAATCTAGAAAATATTCTAAGTCAAAATTGAATGCAATTGCTCCAGGAGCATATGGCAGATATGCTCCCGGAGCAGTATTTGACTTAGAATATTTCTCTACTGCTCCAGGAGGCCATATGCTACTGGAACATTGTGCATTTAAATATGCTCCTGGAGCATATTAAAATACACAAATATGCTCCTGGAGCATATTTCACTTATAATATGTCTCCAGATTATTTATGCTATTTGACTTAGAATATTTTTTCAGATTATTTATGCTCCAGGAGCATATGCTCCGGGATGGTCCTGAACCATATGGCCCTGGAGCATAATTTAGGGCCAAAATCTCATTGAAGCGGGCAGCTCTCGCTTTTATAGTGGATTACAGGCCCTGTGCAATTCCCGTTCCCTAAACAAGATGGTTAGTTTGGGCTTGTTCATTGTCCAAGCCGACCAGCGGTCTACAGGACATTCAGAGTAATTAAGTGCGCTCTGAATCCAGACTGTCACTCTGGGCACGATTACTCTCATTACTGAATGGTGACGTCATATTTATTGATACAGCTTGGGGAGATTTCGTAAATTCTGAAATGTGTGTTCATGACGTTCGAGAGACCCATGGTCAAAATTATATGCGCAATGATAATGGGAAAATCCGGTATGGTCTCGGCTATCGGAAGCTGAAAACAGAATTTAAATAAGACTTTCCGTTGTTGAGTGTTGGTGTTGTTTTGTGTTAGTAACGTTGCGCCAGGAGTCAATCCCGGAAATTGAGGGTTGAAAAAGTACTCCTAAATAATCGTAGATAATGCGCGATATAATGTGACTAGTGAGATGTACTATCTGTGTCGGTATTACTTAGATCATTCCTGAACCCACAGTGTCATCATTGCAAGGTGACATTTACTTTTAAAAAGGTGACATAGCAAATATGCATGGCTATTTTCCGGCAGTGGAACCAAGTTTGAATTGGGAAATGCAATGGGAGTATTGATTGCTGTCATAATTATATGCGCGGAACCGTGTTTGTATGACACGTACAATTTACACACAGATTCGGTTGTGTGTATATTGCAACGCGGTGAATTTGAACTTAGGTCAGTCAGGAATGTACTACACATGCGCGAATTGCCGTCGGTGACTAGCGTCGGTGACTTGTCACTAGAATCTTCTATACAGGCTTCAATAGAGAGGTTTGTTTGTGCTGGAATAACACCGAAACTTGGCGAAGGAACTTCCCTATAAAATTTGATAGATAAAGGTTTAAAAAGAACAGAATGTACACCTGAGGTTTACAATTTGTGCAATGTGATATAATTTCTTCTAGTGAACATCTAATTCCAATGCATAATGTTCAGACAAGTTTTGGTAAACTTTCCAGTAAAATGTCTTCTTTGAATTTAAACTGATGTTAGATTGTTCGTCTTTAGGCACTTAACTGCTGAATGCATTATACTGTATTGTTTAAGTACAAGACTGGTTAATATCCTTCGTTGACGTTAAAAGGAAAGGGGTTTGTTCTGGTTAATCTGTGATAATTAGCATGTTTAGCATAATTAGCAGGGATTACTGGCCATTTCAGCTTTATACTAAATGATTGTTGTTTGCGTAACTTGATTTATATGCACCACTAACCAGGCTACCGTAAAGATTAAAAAAAAAAAATCTTGGGTCGGGTGTAGACTCAGCTTCCAGTCTGCCTGATATAAATATCATTCAGACTGGGTTTTACGGGCATTGAAGTAGTGGCGAAAGAGGACCTATCAGACAAAATTCTTGCATATTTATACAATTGCTGCAATACTTGCACCAACCTGTGAGATCTTCTTCTTGTATTCCTCTCATCCTTTGTATCTAAGTAAATCGGCACTGGAATTGTAACACATTTAACTCCCAAGTCGAATGATCAAACGTGTTGTTGCTCTGAAATAGCAGTTCTCCAGTGTTGCTAACAAAAATTCGGTTAGGCGTGGACCCGCGAGGCACTGGTGGGGAAAATGTAGCTCAATCAGTTTCTATTGTAACAAAAAAAAAACACAGCTCCGCCGAGTCCTGCCGAAAATGGCGCTTTGAGAGCACTATTTGATGGTCAAAAGTAGCCCAATTGGGCGTGTAAAGCGATCATAGCAACCTCAACAGCTGCGGATCTTAGCTGAGTCTCTCCATCGTTTGACATAACGCACGGAGGGTACGTTGTGGTGCTGTGACCAGCGCGATTATTGTGTTGCAAAGAGGCTGTATAAAATGGACGTCAAACTTATCAACGATAACGATGTCCGGCGTGTCCGAATATTGTGTGTTATTTGTTACGCGCAAAACTTCACGAATTTACCCGACCACTGAGTCCAGAAAAATTAATTCTAGGGACTTTTTAATCCAGTGGAGAGTTCATATTGCACCAAAGGATAACATATTTGGAAAGGTAATGTCTCAAAATGTTATTTAAATTAAACTTTCTAAATTTTAGAAAGTTTCTCACTGGATGCCAATAAGCGTACAAAAGTTCATTCGTAAGCAGGTCGGGTGGCTATTTTCTTGCATGGCATCTGAAAACCTGCTTTATTTAAAAAATGTCTAAAATGCACTAGTTAAGTATTGGAATTCCATATCATGATTGACATGTAGTTAGACTGGTAATGTTTTTCTTTCCTCCAATTAAATGGCATTTGGGCAGAAAATTTGAGGCAATTACCCCCGCTCAAAAAAATTTTGGCATCGATTTTCCCACTTTTAGGCGTATTGACTTTAGAGCACCTCGTGCTGGGGCGTTTTAGATGCTGCGAGTTGGACATTTGATCATTTGGTGATTTTAGCATGAAGTTTGGTGGCGCATATTGTTGTATTTCCTTTCCTCTGTGTTCGTTTTAATGTGAAAGAACGTGCTCAGTTTTCAGTTTTTCTATAGGCTATTGTAGTGTGTAGGGGATTAGTGGAAAATTCCAAACATATTTTTTACACACCTACGTAAAATTACCTCAAGAGGGCTTTTTTTTTTCTTCCTCCACTTTTTGTGTGTTGATATGTTGATTAGGGGGGCTGAAAAACGGTTAAACTAAGGGTTGAGAAAATGATTAAAACGAGATTCCAAAATCGACGGCCAGTCAGGCGCTTATATATCCGCGTCTTTTCCAATGGTTCATTTATTTGGAATGATGTTTTAACTGGTTTGTTGGTAGTCAGCAGTTTCTTAATTCTTACTTAAAAATTAGAAACATACATCTACTTAATATCAAAAGAAGAACTTGATACGATAGCCGGGAAAAACACATTATAAACCAGTATCCTGTCATGTACACTTTTAGAACTTTCGTTAGTTGGTAATAATAGTTTTTGAGAATTTTATGGAGTGTATGTGTGTGGGGGTGTGAGTGTGCGTTTTCCTTTTTGGGACTTCTTTGCTTGTTTGTGATAAACCAACATTGTAGTAAGTATTTCGGCTTTCCTTGTTTAAAGTAAGTACGAACAACAAAATTAACATTTTTGCAGATCTAATGAATCGCGTAAATCTGAAATGGAAATGACCCTTTTTATATAGCTTTAGATGATAATGTCACAGATGATAGGTCAAGCAAAATGGGTCATTTGTGTAGCAAAATCAAAATACACTTTTCAATTTTAGTTATTGTGGCAATTTCCGAGGTTCATTTTGCTGAAAAACCTCCATATTGTAATTTTAGTTTGAACAATGAATGAATAGAAGGTGAACATTGAAATTCATTTTCAAATTAATATTAGAGACACACCACTCATTTAGATTGATATGTGTTATTATATTACTGGTTCAATTCAAGGAAAACCCACCTATAGCTCTGGGCCAACCATTAAAAATTTAAATCGGTTAAAAAAACAATACCACAGCTGAAAATCATTGCATGCAATAATAACAAATATTGACTGAGTTTGCACCTGGACGTGCAACACAGGTGCAGCGATATATATACATAACTGGTTTTTTTTTTTCTTTATTAAAATATAGTCATGATATTCCACATAATCAGATAATTGTAGCCAAGGCCGTACGCAGGATTTTTTTTTTGAGGGGGGGGGGGCCTGCGGGACATCGAAAAAGTGGACCTTTTTGGGTAAAAGTGGCCCTAACCCCCTAAAATGGTCCTTTTTTTGGACTTTTTGAACATTTTATCACCAAAATGTGGACTTTCGTGGCAACATTTCTCTAAATTTTGGACCTTTTTATCAAAAATTGCAGCAAAAAGTGGACCTTTTTATCGAAAATTTCAGCAAAAAGTGGACCTTTTTCCCCTTTTGTGGAATTTGGGGGGGGGTGCGACCGTACCCCCGCACCCGCCCCCCCTCGTACGGGCCTGATTGTAGCATCACAGTGTTATCTTTAACCAATAAAATTCACTCCTAGATTAAGGTAAATGTATAGTCAAACCAATAACCAATTTTGTACACACAAAAAAAAAAAAAAAAAAACTCAATGAACCTTTCATTATATTTGCTGTTGCTTGCTTGAATTCAATGATTATGCCAATGGGGTACAGCGTTGTCTTGTTGTGGCGTTATGACGGACTTGATGGAAGAGAGATTTGACACGAAACACTGGCTCGCAAACACCTATTCGCACGATTTTGGTATGTACATAATCCTGAGAATTCAAACTAATGGATGATTACATTTTATTTATAATATTAGTGTAACCTTGTTGCTAGTTGAAAAAAATCCAATTGCGCCATCTATAGTCTTTAGCAGTCTACACAGCACTAAGCATTCCACCTGGCCAGAGATTGCGTAGACTTCTTCTTGCTTTACCTTTGTGGTCAATTAATATGTAGCCCAAAAGGCGTTCTTCCAGTTACGCACTCAAAAGAAATTAAATTTTAACGGGGTGGGGTAATCCGTTACCGGGGTGAACTGCGCTTTAGACAACATTTTCAAAAATGAGTAGGCATGTATTGTGTCATATTGTTACTCGTGATCTCTCGTGATCTCTCCTTTTACTCAGGTTGCCATGGTAACTGAGAAAAATCAGTGATTGGCTAAGCACGGGAGCAAACTGCTAACCTTGGATAGACTAATAAGGTAATTTTGAATCATGATTCAAAATGTAAAATTAAATCAAAATAGGGCTAATGGTTTTTTGAATATATATTTGTATTGCGTGACCACTTGATGTTTCTTTTCTAGTTACATGTGGCTGCCGTTTTTGCAAGTTTGCATATTTTAAATGAGGGCACCTTTCATACCAAGTATATAAAAAATATTTTCAGCTGTAATGCCAATTTATAATAATTGAATTGAAATAATCTTAAAAAAAATAGATGCATTCGTTCTCGTGTAATAACAGAATTTTAAAAGATTACATTCTCAAAATTTGTTATCTCAAATTTTGCATACTGCCGTTTTTTGGCCACTCCATCGATATCACCCTTAATGCAACTAATTCGAATTTTGAAATTCCAAAGTATTTCGCCCAAATTATCAGCAATTGGAAAAAAAAAAATAAATGGACTTTGCACAAAATTTGGTGTTGAGATTTCTTTTATTTGCACGTCTTCTTAAAACCACCCTATACATAAAAATCAAAATCACCATCTTTAATATTTCCTGGGCGTGCAATAAAGTCGGGACTACGATTTAAGCTTATGTTGTACTCTGTACAAGAAATTTAATGTTGAATGCAAAAAGTCGTACCTATAGTAGGCTTATTAGCTTTCGTAAAAAAATGGTAGTTTTAGCTAAGAATTCAACAGGACAACAACTTGTAAAATCCAGTGCACAATTCAATAGGATCAATCGCCAAATTTCAAAGATGGCCAAACGAATAGAAACGCCGGCAAAGCCTGTCCCACAGGGTCAAGCAAGTAGGTTCAAAGACATACAAATTATTTTATTTATGCAACAGTGGACACTCACCAACATGCCGGCTGCAATGTACACACAAAAACAAATCTAAAATTAATTATTAAAATCAGAGATCACTGGGCCTGTCTTGCGCCATGCCTGGAAATATCTGCCAGCGAGCTCCCACCCCCCCTCACATCATGTGATATTGTACCCTACATCGATCGTCCGACGATTTGTTTGATGCGAGAGACGGTAGTCTACATCACCAGTCGTTTATTACCACTTCCCCGGCAATGGAATTTAAAACCTTTGCACAGTGTGTTGGAAGGTTGAAAACCAAAAATAGGTGTCAAAATGCGCTTTTGATATATTTAGCTGGATTTGTCTTAATAAAAATGAGTCATTCACAACACCTTTGTGATCAAACTATAGCTTGAGTAAAGCCACTGTTGTATGTTTCATTGTAGAATAGTGTGTAGGTATAGGTGTTTCAAAATATAAAATTAGAATGGTCTGTGCGAAAGAATTTACTGTGTTGTTAAGATTTACCAAACGTTTGAATCCATGAAGAGCAAATTCTGATGTTAATATGTTTAAAACATGAAGGAATTCCGTGTTCAAATTCAAAAAGGTTTTGGATATTTCGTGATATTTCCTTTATCAAAATCGATGATGGTTTCACGTCTTCAGCAAAAGATACTGCTAATGTTTTTAATAACTATTCACCTTCAATAGGTTCTTCTCTTGAGATAGGTTTACTGATGAAAGCAGACGGGATTCACTACAAATAAATTCTAACTCCACAGTGATTTATTTTTAGTTTTTGTCTGTTTCTCCAGAGTTCGTTTATAAACAGATATGTGAGAGTCTAACAATTCAAGTCCCCTGGTTTTGATGGTTTCTAGTGAAAACTTCTTAAGCTTGCGGCTCCTTATATTAGCATTCCTTGCTTTATCTGAACCTTTATATTAGTATATCAGTTTTTCCGACAGAATGGAAAAAAAGCCAAAGTTACCCCTATTTTAAGACTGGTGACAAATCAGATGTGGGGAACTATCGGAATATGTGTTCTTGTTCCATTATTTTAAATAATTGAAAGAGCTGTTCATAATCAACTGTATTCATACCTGTTTTAATGGACGTTCTTTTCTGATAATCATCAGGCTTTGTGCTAATATTCTACTGTACTACTTGCTTGATGTACAGGTGTATTTTGAATAACATGGATGAGAGTCCGTGCAACTGAGCGATTTTCTTGATCTTAGAAACGCGTTTGACCTGTGTTAACCCTTCTGCTTCTACTTTTAACAAAACTTTTGCACAATGGTATTATGGTCCTGAACTTCAGTGGCTTCGATCCTATCTCAGCGACAAAACTCAGGCAGTCAACATTAATTATACTCTTCTGTATATTCACAACATATCAATATTGGTTTCCTCAAAGCTCTATTAGCGGTCCTCTTTATTTATTGATTTACGTCAATAGTCTTCCAAATAGTGTCAACTGTAAATGTACTATGTATGCTGATGATACAACATTCTTTGATTACTTCAGAAATCCGCATACATTTTGAATTGAAACTTCAGTCAACTTAAAATTTCTGATTGGTTTGATGAAAACAAACTCACTTTTAATGCCAAGAAGACCAAGTTTATGATTTTTGGTACCACATATACCTCAATAATTCAAATTTACTCTGCACTGTAATCAGGGACCTATAGAAAGGGTTGAACCAGGTTTAAATATCTTGGTGTAATTTTTGATCCTTTGATGTCCTGTTCTGCCATATCAATCATATGTCTACATGTAAATCCAGCGGGTGGTGTTATAGAAGAATGAAATTAGTATGTTCCAAGGATACTCTGATTATGATTGTAATTCAATTGTCATGCCAAATTTTATTAATGCAGACTATATGGTCAAACTGCACTAATGACATTTTAAATCAATTCAAATTCTTCATAATAGATTAGCACATATAATTTTATCAGCTGACATCAGACCTACGTTAAAGATATGATGGTACCACGCAGTGGACCAACGTATGATAGGGTATATAATCAACTGTTAATGCTTATTTAAAATGTTGTAAAGGTCTTGCCCCGGTATAACTTTCTTCTCCCTTCCACTTTATGCACTCAGTTCATTCTAAGGGTATACAGAAGTCAAACCACCAACACTTTGTATGAACCATCTTGGAACGTAAATGACAGGTAAACGTACTTTCCATATGAGAGCAACAAAAGTATGGAACAGCCATTCCTGGCAGATCTCCGCTCTGCTATAATACAATGAGTATTTCCACAGCTTAAAGCACACACATTTGTAAATCCTACTTAGGCATATGGTTATATTTTGCTCTTCTTTCGGATCTATTTGTATTATCATATATTTATATTCACAACTGTTTTATTATTAATTGTATTTTTGCCATGCATGTTTTAATTTACTTATGTTTAGACAAGTACATGTACATTCTATAAATGCAGGGCCTCCTTGGAAATCAGTTCTTGCGTCACTGAAGGTGCTACCCCCCTGCCTAAAGAAAGCTTAATAAAAAAAATAAATAAATACATAAAGTATTAGTACAGAGTTTAACGTTTGGTTTCATCATAGTTCACATTAAAAACCTGTTCTATTGACCTATTTGGTTCTTATTTTCAGGAGGGCGCGTTTTCATGATAATGTAATTTTTGATTGCGTCTCATGTAACTGTTTTTAAAAGTTTTATCAACCTAAAGTTGTCATTACATAGGCTTTCCTTTGCCCACCTAACGTTCTTCGTAAATCGGATCATAAATGAGCAAACTCTACCGTTAATTTCTAATTTCTCCGCTTAAAATAGATTGCTAGCACGCCATCTCTAAAGTGTGTAACTTCAAACAGCCAAGGTTTTACACAAATTCAGTTGTAATCTTTATTTGAATACGGTTAACCCGGCTGTTCTTTATCATGGGATTGTTTTTTTTTTTTTCAGAGAGAACACACAATCTGATTTACACTCCATAATCTTGTGGTCTGCACTGGACCGTGGTTGAATGGCTTTTTCTGAGATGAGTGGTTCACTTGGCCATCGGCAAGAAAATCAAATGGGGGGGAGTTTCATTGCCGTGCCGTCCTTACCTTACCATACCGCAATTTACATAGATTTTTGAAAGCTAAGTTTGAAGCGCCGTAAAAGTAACCATTTTTGTTTTGTATTGTAGAGAGATGATTAAAAGATCAGAAACAGCTTGTTTTTTAATTAACTTGATTATGTCAGGAATATCTCCCTTACCTCCCTGATAGTCTTGCCTGAGTTCGTGATTCCGCTTGTCGCGTACCCTTCCGTAACTACTCGAGTAAAGGTATGAATCTTAAAGAGCCACTGGAACCTTTGAAAAAAGTGCTCCCTCGGGATGTTTCAAATTGTGATATCTTTTGGCATAGTGGTAAAGCTTTTATACATTAGCCCTCACCGGAAGTGATTAAGCCTAAACCAATCAACCAGCGGGCCACTGTAGGTGCCCAGAACGATCTTTTGATAATAACATGCCTTCCGGGTCAGTATGTTATTCATCAGGCGGAACGGAAAGGGCGTTTTAAAAAAAAACAAAATCACATGCGGGAGTTCATCCCCACGCCATCGCCCTATTTGACCCGCGTCGTGAGCTTGGGTTTTATATCAATGAGTAAGAGTATATGATATTATGTATATAATGAAAAACAAAGGTTAGCCTACAAATTACTGTTGTAATGCCCTATTTGTTTTTCTGGTATGTTTTTGTATGTGTAAAATAGATCTGTATCTTCCCAAGGCTTAGACAAATCATGAGTAAGATTGGAGTAATTTCATATTTTTTGAAAATATGCCAGTGAGTCTTTAAGAAAAGCCACAGATAGGGGGAATATTTTGTTGTTGTGGGAGAGCGTGTCAGAAAATCGGGAAATAGTCACAAAAATCATGGTTTGATTGGCCGGACACCGCAACGCGTTGCCGTAAAGTCGCGAACGGAGTTGTGACTTTTCACAACGTGTTGCGCAATACGTTATGACACCGTATGGTTGTGGCCTTCGCCACGCGTTGTGAGCTTGCAACGCGTTGTGACGCTCGCCACAAGCGTGTGAAGGTTTGACAACGCGTGCAAAGTATCTAGCAACGCGTGTGGGTTTTTATTTTTGAAATACGTCACAAAATTCATGATTTTGATTGGCTACACCACAACGCGTTGCTGAAATGGCCGGACGCGTTGCCGCAATACGTATGGCACTTTATGGCTGCGATAACCGTGACCGTATAGACAGGCTATTGCATTGATGCATGAAGCACACAAAGACGAATACAATGAAATGCTTGAGTGTAGGATTTACACTCGACAGAGGAAATTAAACAAATGGAAAGCAACAATTTTTCGCCATCGCATGTCAGCCATCAAATAGGATCAAGCCTTTATTGTAACACAGGGAAAAATGGGCAATAATGTAAAATCTTTTTAAACAAATTATAATATAGCCAAAGGCTTCAGAGAGCAAGGCATAAATGTAGCACGGAAAAATAAATGTAAGGGACTCCGGTGATAGTGCCAGAAAAATCAAATTGGGAAAATCTAAGGGAAAAGCGTGAGAGAATGTGAAATACACAAACCCCGACGTGATTTAGCAAAGGCAAGCAGGCAAAATCATTATGCATTTTAGAAGCAATATGAATATATGAAGGGGGAATCCAATTTTAATATGAGTGAAATTTACCCAAAAGCAGCAAAAGAGAAGTATGAAATACACCCAACCCTGACGTGATTTACGCAAAGGCAAGCAAAAAATTAGCAAAATATAGCCAAGCTGAAGCCGTAAGCATTTATAGCATTTACTTATTTTTCACCTACTCGAGGAGGTTCCGAGCTGTCACAGGGGAGTACTGGGGAGGAAGTTAAGTTGCAT